>QANX01006754.1:110075-134302 GCA_003254975.1 Ochetophila trinervis
CAACTCTCGAGCATCATTACGACTTTCATCCCTTGCTTGGACAACATGCTTAAATCATCATTAGGCCTCGGAAAAGTGTTCAAATCATTTGGAAACTTGAATCGATCTTCATCCATAATTCTTTTCACAAGTCCAAGCATTCCCTCTTTGATCTTCTTAGCTCGAGAACGCGTCACTGGTCCACTTGGCAACGTAATGTCCTTATCACGAACATCCATTCTAGAAGTGCGCCCGATGCCCACATCATACCTTCGAGATAATGCATCAGCTACTACATTCTCCTTACCTTGCTTGTAGCATATCACATATGGAAAACTCTCTATGAACTCAACCCACTTTGCATGCCTCTTGTTGAGCTTTCCTTGTCCCTTGATGTGTTTGAGAGATTCATGATTGGTATGAATCACAAACTCCTTTGGAAGCAAATAATGTTGCCACACGTCCAGGGCACGAAATAGTGCATACAACTCCTTGTCATACGTTGAGTACTTGAGTTAAGCTCTATTTAGCTTCTCACTAAAGTATGCAATGAGACGTTTTTCCTGCATCAAAACAGCACCTATACCAATCCCAGAAGCATCACATTCAACCTCAAACATCTTATCAAAATTAGGTAGAACAAGAATAGGAGCAGAACATAACTTATCTGTTAAAGTTTGAAACGCATGTTCTTGTTCCTTACCCCATTTAAAACCTACTTCGTTTTTGACAATCTCATTCAAAGGAGCAGCTACGGTAGAGAAGTCCTTCACAAACCTTCTATAAAAGCCAGCTAAACCATGAAAACTTCTTACCTCAGACACATTCTTAGGTGTAGGCCATTCCTTGATAGCCTTGATCTTCTCTTCATCTACTTCAACACCCTGTGCACTCACAACAAAACTAAGGAAAACAAGCCTATCTATACAAAATGTGCACTTTTTAAGGTTAGCATATAATTTCTCTTTTCTAAGCACATCTAGCACTTGGCTAACATGCATCACATGGTCATTTAAACTTTTATTATATATCAAAATATCATCAAAATATACAACCACAAACTTTCCTAGAAATTCCCTTAAAACATGGTTCATTAATCGCATAAATGTACTAGGAGCATTAGTTAACCCAAAAGGCATAACCATCCATTCATATAAACCATATTTTGTTTTAAAAGCATTTTTCCACTCATCCCCTTGCTTCATCCGAATTTGATGGTATCCACTTTTTAAATCTATCTTAGTAAATAAGCAAGCACCATGCAATTCATCAAGCATATCATCTAACCTAGGAATGGGATAACGATACTTTACCGTTATTTTATTCACTGCTCGACAATCAACACACATCCTCCATGTGTCATCCTTCTTGGGTACCAATAAGACCGGTACAGCACAAGGACTCATTGATGTGGGCATCGAGCGCTCTTCTAGCATGGATGTTCGTGGTGAAGACATTGTGATGCCAAGTGGACCAGTGACGCGTTCTCGAGCTAAGAAGATCAAAGCGGGAATGCTTGGACTTGTGAAGCGAATAATTGATGAAGATCGATTCAAGTATCCACATGATCCAAACACTTTCATGAGGCATAATGATGATTTAAGCATGATATCCAAGCAAGGAATGAAGGTGATAATGCTGCTCGGGAGTTGCGAAGACGAAACGACATAATTTTAGTCATTTTTGGATTTCAATGGCAGTTTCGTAATTTAGCTATTTTCGGATTATAATGGCAGTTTCGTAATTATTGCTATTTCCAGATTATAATGGCAGTTTTGTAATTATTTCTATTTTCGGATTATTTTTATTTAGGTTAGTTTTTAGCCTTAGGATTACTTTCCTAATTATTTTATGGTCTAG
This sequence comes from Ochetophila trinervis, assembly GCA_003254975.1. Lineage (NCBI taxonomy): Eukaryota > Viridiplantae > Streptophyta > Magnoliopsida > Rosales > Rhamnaceae > Ochetophila > Ochetophila trinervis. The sequence goes on from QANX01006754.1 coordinate 111,915, forward strand.
ATTGATTCTTAACCTAACTCTAATATCTATATAAAGGGGGGGTTAATAGCTTGTAAGACAACTTTGATTATTGATTAAATAGAATCTATTCTTGTTTTCAACAAGACTTGTGTGTTCCAAGTGAGGATAGTTCTTCTTCTACTTCTTGCATTTGGGAATTGATCTTCTTATCAAAAGTATTTACTTTGTGGCGAATTTCAATTTCATTCTTTGCCTTCTAATTAGTGTTGCTAGATATGATTGTTATCTAGAGGTGCTATAGGGCGGGTTTTTACCTAGGGTTTGTTCTATATCATCTTGTGTGTTGGGATTACAGTTTCTTTAAGCTTGGGGTTCCGCATCACTCATGCTCTCCCTAACATGACCTTTTGCTAGCAACTCCTCCACTTGCCTTTGTAACTCTTTCGTTCCTCAGGATTGCTACGATAGGCTGGTCGGTTTGGAATGCTTGCTCCAGGTACAAAATCGATTTGGTGCTCAATACCTCTCAATGGCGGCAATCCAGTCAGCATCTCTTATGGGAAAACATCGTCAAAATCCTGCAATAAATAGACAAAAACACTAGGCAAATCGGGGTTAAGGTTAGTTTCACAAAGCAAAACCTCTCGAAACCTTACCAACAATATTGCTTTGTTGCCTAAGAATGCACTCTTGATTTCTCTCTCTTTTGCATAAAAACTCTTTTTCTTTTCAGTTTTCTCACTTTTCTCTCTTGCACTTTCCTCTTTATTACTAGTGTAATCACTCACCATTGGGCCTTTATTTTTATTCTTTTCACTCTTGGCCTCTTTACACTCAATTATTTTATTTGCCTCACTTCCCAAATCCCCATGGGAAACTTTGGATAGTTTCATTTGTTCAAGATACACCTTTTTTGGAGATAATGGTGCAAGTGTGACTTTCTTTCCATTGTGCTCAAAAGAATACCTATTCTTAAAACCTTCATGGATAGTCCTCCTATAGGATTGCCATGGTCTACCCAACAAAATATGTCCCGCTTGCATAGGTACTACATCACACAAAACCTCATCACTATACTTTCCAATAGAAAATGCAACTTTCAATCTCTTATTTACCTTAATCTCCCCACTGTCATTCAACCATTGTCACCTATAAGGGTTAGGGTGTTTTTCACATACTAGTCCCAACTTCTCAACCAAAGTAGTACTAGCAACATTAGCACAACTACCCCCATCAATGATTAAACTACAAGTTTTACTATTTACAAAACATCTATTGTGAAAAATATTCTCCCTTTGTTCTAGTCCCTCTTCATTTACCTTCAAATTTAAAACCCTCCTAATTACTAGGGACTCTCCAACCACGGGATACTCTATATCCTCATCCTCACTAGAATCATACTTTATTGGTGGCCTTTCCTCATCGGACTCAGACTCCGACATTACTTCATTACCTCTCATCAACATAGTTTTCCTATTTGGACATTCGGAAGCAATATGCCCAAACCCTTGACATTTAAAACATTTTATTTCCCTATGTCTAGAAGTACTAGAAGTTTTAGGATTAGAAGTACCTCTTGTTGGGTTGGCACTCTTATCCTTGAACTTGGATGCATCTCCAATTTTCTCTTTGGTCTCCAAGTTCTTTTCTCTCTTCTTGTCGTCATACTTGTTCCACTTCGAATTGGAACCCCACTTTGAATTGGAGCTAGAAAATCCTTTTGATGACCCTTCACTTCTCAATTACTTTTCCACTTTAATAGCCATGTTGACCATTTCTACATATGGATGTAGATCAACCACCTTGGCAATATCTTTGTTCATTCCACTTAGAAATCTTGCCATTGTAGCTTCTCTATCCTCTTCAATGTTGGCCTTTATCATAATCATCTCCATCTCTTTGTAATACTCTTCTACGGACCTAGACCCTTGTATGAGTCTCTGTAACTTTTGATGAAGCTCTCTATAGTAATAGGATGGTACAAACCTCTTCGTCATAATTCTCTTCATCTCATCCCAAGTTGAGACCGGATCTTCTCTATATCTCCTCCTTGACTGTATAAGTTGCTCCCACCAAACTAGAGCATAGTCGGGGAACTCCACTGCAGCTAGTTTAACCTTCTTCTCCTCAGAGTAATTGTGACAATCAAATATTAACTCTACCTTTTTTTCCCATTCCAAGTATGCCTCGGCATCACTTCTTCCCTTGAATGGCGGAATGTGCATCTTAATTGAACTTAGGTTGTCATCCCTTCCTCCTCTTGTCTCCTCTCTCCTAGGTCTTCTTCTTACAGTTTAGACTTCATACTCGTCTTCATCGGAAACAATTACTTCTTGTCTCCTGGGTCGTGTTCCTTCCCTTCTAGTAGTATTGGACATGGCCATGGTCATCTCCCTCATTTGCTCCATCATCTCATCGATCCTAGATTTCAATGTTTCTTCCATCCTAGAAGTCAATCTCTCTTCCATCCTTCTATACTCACCCTCCAAAGATTGTCGTAAGAGCTTTTGATCCGGTATTGCCACTTGCTCTTCTTCGGAAGTAGTAACTCCCTATCCGTCTCTTTTAGACATTCTTACACACACTCTCGCGTGTTGAACTCAAAAATAGTAAACCCTCGTGTTTCACTCAAATTTGGCTTTTACCCTTTATATGCTCACCACTCAAGCCTTTTACCACTCAAGTCTTGTTCACCAAGTTGCACTTCAGAACCAATTATCTTAAACAAAAATATAAAACTAAAATAGCAAATTTCAAAATTGAAACCTAACAATCAAAGCAAGTTCAATTCTAGAGTAAAATTGGCACAAAAGAAAAAAAAAAGGACAAAAGAGTAATGAAACAAATAATAATTACTCTATGAAATCAACACAATGAGAATAGGAAAGTCTGAAAATAAGAAACTATGAGAATTGGAAACAAAAAATGTTTAGAATAGGAAAGTAAGAAAATAAGAAACTATGAGAATAAGAAACAAATAAAATTAGGAAAGTAGGATATATGGAATAATAATAAAAAAAACCAATCAGAAATCAATTAGGAATGAGTAACTTTCCTAATATTCAAGCAATCAATCTCAATATTCCAACTTTCAATTCTTTTTTTTTTTTGCTACGATTTTTTTTCTTTTCGCTTTTCTTCTTTTTTATTTTTGTATATATAATCAGATTCTTTTTTTTTCTGCTTTTTTTTTTTTGGTACGATTTTTTTTTTTTACGATTCTTTTTTGACGATTTTTTTTTTGTACTCTAAAACACCAAGAACAATGAAGAACACGAAACAATGAAGAACAAAAAAGCATAAATTAAAAAACTAATCAAAGACTCTAAAAAGAAAAACAAAGAATAAGATAAATAAGAATTTATCTTGGCCTTGCTCTGATACCAAATGATGCGGAACCCCAAGCTTAAAGAAACTGTAATCCCAACACACAAGATGATATGGAACAAACCCTAGGTAAAAACCCACCCTATAACACCTCTAGATAACAATCGTATCTAGCAACACTAATTAGAAGGCAAATAATGAAATTGAAATTCGCCACAAAGTAAATACCTTTGATAAGAAGATCAATTCCCCAATGCAACAAGTAGAAGAAGAACTATCCTCACTTGGAACACACAAGTTTTGTTGAAAACAAGAATAGATTCTATTTAATCAATAATCAAAGTTGTCTTAGAAGCTAGTAACCCCCCCTTTATATAGATATTAGGGTTAGGTTAAGAATCAATCTAGACCATAAAATAATTAGGAAAGTAATCCTAAGGCTAAAAACTAACCCTAAATAAAAATAATCCGAAAATAGAAATAATTACAAAACTGCCATTATAATATGAAAATAAGAATAATTATGAAACTGCCATTATAATCCGAAAATATCTAAATTACGAAACTGCCATTGAAATCCGAAATGGCTAAAATTATGTCGTTTCGTCTTTGCAACTCCCGAGCAGCATTACCACCTTCATTCCTTGCTTGGACATCATGCTTAAATCATCATTATGCCTCATAAAAGTGTTTGGATCATGTGGATACTTGAATCGATCTTCATCAATTATTTTCTTCACAAGTCCAAGCATTTCCGCTTTGATCTTCTTAGCTCGAGAACGCGTCATTGGTCCACTTGGCAGCACAATGTCTTCACCACGAACATCCATGCTATAAGAGCGCTCGATGCCCACATCAATTACAAAGTGAAAATATGTTTACGCGTACATAATTAGTAAAACTCAAATAATAATAATATTATTAGAAAACCTGTAGTACCGTGACCAGTACGGAAAAAACCATAGTTGACCCCTTGACACATCTCTCCATCGCAACAAAATTTTTAGTTCTTGCTAATCGGGATTTCTCCTTTCTACTTTGGTTATATCACTAGGGAGTATAAAACAATATTTCCCTAGTTGTTCACCCATCAGTTGGGAATGTAAATGCCTAAGTAATTAATTATCATTTACATAATTAGTTTTCTGTAACAAAACGATAGTAATAAAACTTTGAGTAATTAATGTAATAAAGTTAGAATTATGTACCTTATGTAGAACAAAATGCAAGATTGCTGCAACTTTTGCATGTAACAAAAATTTTGGATATCATTCTTCGAAATTGATATCCACACTTCATAGCCCATAACCGCCGGTGGCAAGGTGGTCATCCACAAGTGATAAATGTCGTAAGGGTTGATCCACCTTAACAACTCTATAAGTATAGGGCTAAGTTCTATTGAACCGACATCGTCAAATTCAGCATCAGCATTTGCCAACTCGGCCTCTACTGGTGTAAGCCATTGGGACCTATGTGAGCCACTTAATCTGGTTGCAACCACCTGTTTTCCCTTTGATGTTTTCCTATTCCATATTCCTACAACCAAAATAAAAAACATGTTAGTATCACAAAAAACATAAAATATCTATGCAAACACTTTTCAATTTGAATATATCATATTATATACCTCATACGATGGCAGAATAACAAGCTATCGGGGCCACGCCACGAATGCCCTTCTGCCTCTTTAACATATACCATGCCGAATGAAGGTACATGTAACAACGCAGCCAAATCAATCGTTTTCGTTCACAGAGACTAACATTCTCTGTTCCTAATTCTACACATGACAAACTGAACTATCAGCTATCAAAGTGTCGGTTGCCACAATGTTATCTCATGTCCCTTCTGCAAGCTCACATAGAATGTCATGAATTTCAAACACATGTTAGAAAATGTCAAACAGTTATAATAATAAATACTACAAATATATAGTAAGAATTTAATAATGGTCCACGTACCTCATGCTCTACAAATGTAAGATCACTAGGGGGAACTGCTGATATAGGAGGAATAGGTTGAGTGCCCAAATAGGTGACATCATCAACCTGAGCACGGCCTAAATCTGGCACATGACCTGCTCTATGTGTAGGTGACTACGGTGGTAGGTCAAGCTCGCATGCGGCAGCGAGATCACATACGTCATCCACTGCCTCTTTCTTTCGAACAACATCTAATAGACTACTCAAAATCTGCTCCAATTTCTCAATCCTGAAATTTTGGGTATGGACCTTTGCATCTACATCTACTTCGTTCTTATTTTTTTGTGTGCATCGTCACGGTGTTTTGAAATAATTATTGACCGTGAACCTTTTTCCCTTTCATTGAAGCCGACCAGGATACTCTTCGGACCTAAGGGCTTGTGTACGTACATCATTTGGAGGAGAGGCATCAAGAATGCCTTGAGTGGCATTTTTCTTCAGAGCATGCTACAAAAAACAGTGAGTTGGAAAAATTATAGCATGAACAATTGCTTATATTTAATACATGTTAGCGACTTTTGTGGTTTAGAACTCACAATGTTTTCAACAATGGACTCAACTTCCGAGTTGTCTACCTGTTCCTCTTTCTTGGTTTTTATGCGTATCCAAAGCTCTTCGTGCTCGATCGATTCGGTAGTACCTCTTTTAGCTTGCTACAAATTTAGACATATTTCTAAATGTGACCAATGACAGGACCTGCCCAGGAAATCCCTCCAAATTATCCAGAGAGGCCCCGCTTGAGGAAGATTCTACTATAACCCTTCGAGGTAGCCGATAGAATCCTCCTCCGAAAGAGGGTTTAATAAACAAGAAATCAACAATTAAGATAAAAGAGACATAAATTATAAGTGAACATGCATTGCTAAAATAAATTACTAAACATACCAACAATATAAAACAGTCCGAGAGTATAAGTGGAACGTCAGAGCCACTAAGGGTGGTAGATAACAAAAATAAATGATACCATTAGGATAGATAGAATAATAGAAATTAGGTATATTACATAAGTTCGAAGAAAAAGATAATGATAGTGGAAGCTGGGCGTGGATGCGATGCCGACAGTAGCTCACGAGAACCTACAGCTAGGACCTAGGGAACGAGATTAAAATACAAAACGTGATATATGAATATCTTAATGAGTGCTCTTAGGTAACTACAAAATATAACCAGCAAGTAAAATTCTTTACTCTCAAACTTCACGTCAATCTTAGAAAAGTTCCCCGTTTTGAAATTTTTTTTCACAAAACCCTTAATTTGACTCCCAAGAATCATTAAATCAATATAACACAATTTAGGGGCAAAAACACAATTTAACAATCACTTAAAAATCGCAGATCAATAAATGTAATTTCATAAAACATTTAAATTCATTTGTCAAACATAGTCTCATAAAATGCCAAGTAAATGGGCCACAACCCATAAATGAAATACCATGGGCTACAACCCGCAAATTCAAAACCAACAGTCTAAAACCATAAATCAACAGTCATGTATCAAAACCAGTACCACACTATAGTATCGTGTCGGGTGACCCTCAAGGTCCTGATGGCGTCACGGGACGGGGGGAATAGGGTATAACTCATCACAATGAACCGGTGTCCCAAATTTGTCATGGCAGGATCTTCATCATCTCTCTCTTGACACATGTGCACAGTAGAGGATGACATAATACAATAATAACAATAATAATAATAATAATAATAATAATAATAATAGTAGCGTGCATAATAATGATACATCTCAATCAACATCTCAATACTGTGTGGTACTCCTCAAAAACATATCTGAAATCATCCATCACCGGATATCATCAATTTTTTTTCAAATCCTTGTATTTTAAAACAATTTTCCAAAATATTCTATTTTTGAAAATTTTACGAAAACAATCAAATGTTTCGAATATCAGAAAACTGCCCCACAAATTCTTAAACTCACAAATGCAGCAACTTTTCTTAGAAATAACAATTTTCTACAAAATTACAAAAATAACCAAAAATCTCATAAATCACCGAGACCATTTTAAAACACAAATCTCATATTTATTCCAAATAAATATGAGTTCCATTAAAATCACAAATACATATATAGTCTTGAATCACCAACCATTTAAATCAACATATAATAAATTTCATAAGCATAATTTAAATGCACAAGAAAATCCAAACAAAACAAATCATTCGAGATTCAATCATAATAGTTTATAATCCCAAAAGGTTTAGAAAATAAATGGACTCACAGATCCAAAGCGCGCCCCTGCTGGATCTTTAGTCCAGCCCTCGAACGTGCACGAACACCTAAACTAATTTACCAAAACTTTTTTTAATTACCGAAAAACTAACCAAAGGCTCAGATGAGTTCTCTGAGGCCCTAAATTACAAGATTAAAACACTAATTACTATAATTGCCCTTCAATTTCAGTAATTACGAAAGTGCCCTTAATGTCAAAATCTCCAAAATTTGGATTTTTCCATTTCAAATCTGATTTCTACAAACTTCATACTGAAATGAAATTAAAGATGCAAGGAACAAGAATCTACCTTCAATTTGAAGATTTTTCATAGCCAATGATTGGAATCGGTCCCGAAAAATTAGACCTCAGCCGAAATTGGGTGTTTCGAATTTGACCAAAATTATATCAAATTGATGGTACAGCAAGCTTGCCCACGACCCAAGGAATGCTTTGGGATAGGTGGTGGGCACCCACTTGCCGCCTTTTGCCTCACCAGAAAGGATGAAGTTCCGGCCAAAGATTGAGTCCATTGGAGGTGTTAACGGTAGAGGCAGAAGGGAGACCTCGAGTTAGCTTCACCGGCACAAGGGGAAGCTTTCTAGATGGGTGGTGCACCACCACTCGCCAGCGGTGGAGCATATCAGCGACGGTGCGTAGAGGTGAAAGGCGGAGGCGCGTTCGGCACGTCGGAGAATCGTCAGATCTCGGGGAGGTGCAGATCTGGTCGCTGGTGCCGTCTAAACCTCGTGGTTGTGGCTGTGTCGTGTCACTCGCCAGAAAATGGAGCAGATCTCGATGGAAGAGATGGCTATCCTGAGTGGTTCTTCTGTGACTTCGAGGCCATTTTCCAACTTGCTACAATAGTTTTCTAGAATTAAACTCGATACCAAAGCGTAGATCGTTACACCAGCTTTCCAATGGTACGAAGAATGTGTCCTAACTCCACCGGATGAGGAAGTTATGGCTGGCCAAAGGTGATATCGCTACAGTGCGAACACCTCTCTCTCTCTCTCTCATTCCGTGCGTTCTCTCTCTATCAATTTTGAAAAGTGCCGGCCAAAAAGGGTAAAACCTGTATTTAAAGACTCTAAAGACCCAATGCAAGTATTGGTAGTTGCTAACAGCTAAAAAGCACCTTTATTTGAATTAAAGTGCCCAAAAAGTGTTGAAATGTGTAAGTGTATAGATAAAAAAAAAGTACCTAATAAAAACAAACTGTTCCAGAATTTAAAGTACAACTTTTATTGACCATAACTAAAAATCTATAACTCTGATTTGGGCATGTTGACAGTCTACGGACTTGTGGCGACATCCTCTAAGCCAAGCTTGATAAGGTTCAAGTAAAAACATGCCCTAACAAAAAGTCAAAATCAAGCCCTTTTATGGTCAACCTAGTCCAATTTCGCAAAGAAGAAAAGTAAGCAAAAATTTGGGTCATTACACCAATTAGAAATTTAAAAAATTTAATCTTAATGTGTGTGTATATATATAGTACGTACCAAGTTCGCCTCTAACCTCAAATATCCCTTATTGCCAAGTCGATGGGGATATTTGTTCCTTTGCCGTTTTTCAAATTGATCCGTACTTAAGTTCTATAAATATTGACATCATATATTTTAGAATGAATTGATGTTATATATAACTAATTAAAACATATATGAAAAACAATTGAATGTTTTTACCTTGAAATTTTCACCAAGCCTCTGGTTGAGAAATGTATCCCACTCTTCTTGCGTGATGAATTTATACTTGTGAATAGGTGGGTACTTAAAATGATCAGGTTTATTCAAGTATGGGGTCACATACTTCTCATACAACGTGTGCTTAAACATCTTCTACTTCCCAGCACAATTTCTAAGAGTCTGGTATTTTAGAAAGTTATCCTTGCATGAATAACTCTATAACAACATTAATGTTAGTATTTAGTAAATAACAAAGTAATGCAATTCGGTTTTAGGTTATAATACATTTATTGTTACCCATAGGTTATCTTCCAATGCAGGAGACACATTGTTCCATCTTTTAATGCAAATCGGTATTGTGGAACAAGTGAGTGAGCCCTCCAAGTTGTTCATCTTCACAGTTTGCTTGTTTAGTCGAGCTCCATGCTCATTGTATTGTAGCTGCAACTGCTTTGCATCGGCCTCCTTTCTAAAGTCTATTAACATTGTAGATCCCCGACTTTTTTGCTTAGGAATTGGAACATTTGGACCTGCATCATCATCGGCGGATAAAGGCACATCAGAGGAAGAACAATATCTTCCTCGGGTGGATTCATTAATCTGTAACACACAACACAGTCACAAAAACAAAATATGTCATGACTACTAACTTTAGTTAAGTTTAATTAAACTTTGTATACATTTCAAAAGACCCTAACAACACTAATATGCATGCATTGTTAAACGGTCATAATTTCAATGCGTCGCCTATTATATATATTTTTGAATGGTCTCACTGTGTCGCCTATTACTTATCCTAATGCTTCACCTAATACTTTTATTTTTATATTGGTCCTAATGCATCGCCTATTGCTTATGTTTTTTAATGGTCCTAGTGCGTTGCCTATTGCTTATAGTTTTGAATGGTCCCAATGCATCACCTATTGTTTATATTTTTGAATGGTCCTAATGTGTCGCCAAAAATAAATATAGATTTTCCTATATATATTATGAAAGGCATAATGTGAACAAAAATAAAAATTTAATGTTCACCTATCAACAAATAAATGAATGTATTTTTCATGTCACAATTGAATTATTAAGAAAGTAAAGATTATGGTTTCACCACCATTACTCCTAAATAGCCTTAATGCATTTTAGATTCATAGGTTAACCTCCCTTTGAAAATAAGTGACTAGAAGTTGATTCCTCAATGAATTCTAATCTAGCAAGCACAAGGTATTTAATTATCCCTAATTTAAATACAGAAATTCAAGCCCTAAGACATGCAAACCCATATGTTCTTCTCAAAGTTGTCACTAAGGCATGCAATATTCCTATAACCATATATTTCATTGCCCATCCATATTTTTATCCCTTATTCCTAAGCAAATATAAATACTAAATCAATCTACCTTTTCATGGAAGCATTAAGAAATACAATAAAATATTAACGTTAAACATGAATCAAATTCAAATATGCATTAAACACTAAATAGTCATAATAGGGTTACATCATAATCCTCATTGAAAATTAGCTACACATGTTCTTAAAATTATCCATCAAAAAGACAACATAGAATAAATAACAAAGAGATTAAAAGAGATCAAATCCAAAGTTAATGTCTGCTGGAATTTGTTCTTCGCTCGTCCCCTCTTGGCTTCTCCAAACTATGATCAAAGACTCAAGGTGACTCCTCCAAAGGTGCTAGCTGAATTCTCCTTGAACTTTGCTTTGTGTATCACAAATTTTCTATGTAAAATACTCTTAATAACTGAACACAAAACCTAGGGAAACTGATGTTGGTTTTGTAAGAATGGGGACAAAGGGAAAGAAAGCTGCGGCTGTGATGAGAGGGAGAGAAAAGGTTGCAGCCGTGAGGGCTGGTGGTGAATTGTGTGTATTGTCTTCCAATAATGCATGGTATTTATAGGGAATGTTTAGGAGAGGTTTAACCCAAAAACCCTTCTAAAACTTAGAGAATATAGGAGATAATATGTAAACTCAATCTCAAATTCCCATAATTCCTAGCATGGCCGGCCACCTCAAGGATAGTAGGATAATTTGTCTCTCATGTTCACACTAGGTTTAAGGAAACATTCCTTATCTCTTTAAGAATCAAATTTGTTTTTAATTCTAATTCCTTTTATTCTACATATTATTCCAATTAGTATAATTAGAATAATTTGACCTCCCATGTGGCATATGATGTGGCAAATTTTGTACACATGGCTGAAGTGAGATGACATGGCAGTCTAATCATCAATAGCATCCTAGTAAGGTAAAATACTTTCCTTTTATATCTTCTATGACCGCCAGGTAGATTCCAAGTACCTTTTGGATGACCAAATGGACTCAGAATTTATTGATTCTGGCTGAAAAACTTAGGTATATGTCTTATCTTTTCAAGAATATCTTTTTTTTTTTGCACAATTTGGACATCAAGAAGACACTCAAATTCCAATTTTCCCAAGATGGTGTAAATCTGCCGCAATTGTTTGAAATATTGATTTTGTAAATCAAACTGGTACTGATTGGCCAAACCAATTACAATGGAACTTTTTAGCATTGAAGCCTAGTGAAGCATGAATCATTTTCAACTGAAATTGAACAAAAAATCAAAGTTTCACTTCAGATATGATTTTCTCAATAAAGGTTTCGCAGAAATACAGTAATTCCAACTTTAGTCTTTCTTTTACTGAAAATAGAAAAATACAGTAATTAAGTACTTTTCATTAACAATTAATGATAAACTAGCTAGAATTCAATAGAAAAAGTGGTATAAAAACATTAACATTTTATGCCTATCAGGTGTGCATGCAATCTGGAACCCACTACAATGTGTGAAAGATGATACTGGTGATCCTTTGAAGGGTGGTAATCGAATCATATTACCCATGCACTATGGGAGCAAGTACATCTCTACATACTTTCAAATTTTATTGCATGGTTCCGAAATGAAGTAAGTTTAACATTTTTACTTTTGTTGCAAATTTTCAAGACTAGTGTTTTCATACACATTGTCATATTAATTAAATATTTGACGCATTTACTAATATTGCTAGTGGTGTTTTTGTAGATTCATAAAGAATTGAGTGAACCAGATAGTAGTGTGTCACAAACATTGAGATGGATAGCATTGGGACCACGTTTTGAAGTAATGACTTATTCAGGCTACGACATCAATGGGATTCGATACCATACAGTTGAAAGAGACAACAAGCGCGTTACACAAAATAGCAGCGTAAGCTTGGTGGCTCAAACAATGCAGTATGCAAATGCAAAAGATGACAATCCAAAATTCACTGATATATCGTTCTATGGTGTAGTGGTTGAAATATGGGATGTGGATTACATTATATTTTGAATCCTGATGTTCAAATGTGATTGGGCTGACAATAAGCATGGTATTAAGAAAGATGATTGAGGATTCACATGTGTCAACTTCAACAAACTTGGTTACAAATCTGATCCATTTTTTTTTGGCTTCCCAAGCAAAACAAGTATTTTATGTTGAGGATCTTTGTGATTCACAATGGTCGGTGCTATTAAGCACTCCTCATTACACACAGATGAAATCTTCTGAAGGGATTCCGTTTGGAGACATTGCTTTGATTCACACTCCATTTGCTTCGCAAGTACCTAATGAAGAGAGCGCTGCAGATGATGAGGACTGCGAGGAAGTCTGTGTTCATAATGATTGTACTGGAATCTAGATTAAAAATAAAGAATAATATTTTTTATGTTTCATTTTGTTTAAAAAATAACTTTGGTTTAATTAATATACTATTTATTTTTCCTTTATATTAAATTATATCAAATATATCCTAACTATAAATTAATTGTTTATATCTTAAGATAAAATGCACAAAGAAGTACACAAATGAGGGTTAGAGATTTATAGTTCTTGTTAAAAAAAAAATAGAAAGAAAATGAATATCAGATATTTAGATTAATGCTCGTAAATATAAATTATATAGTTTAAATTATATATAATTTTCATATCCACATCCCTTCATAATCATCATGAATATAAACTTTTTCATAGTTTTTGTCACTGTTAACATCAATGTCGTCCTCGACACATGGAAGGCGATCAACAAATGGGTTATGATCCATGGGAGTGTCTTTGTCGTCATTGTCTTGTTCAACATCATCAACAAATACATCACGTTGTGGTGGAGATAGCACTATTGACCAATGTGGATCAAGTTGATCCTCAATGTAAAAAACTTGTTGTGCTTGTGAGGCCATGATGAATGAATCTGATATGTGATCTAACTTATTAAAGTTCAAACATGTAAAACCTAAATCATTAGTTTTCACACCGGTACTACTGTCAACCCAATCTCACATGAAAACAGTGATGCGGAAACGAATGTAATTGACATCCCAAATTTCTCTTACTTTACCATAGTAAGTCATATTCGCTAAAATAGGATTATTGTCTTTTGCTGTTGCATAATGCATACCTTAGGCTACTATCTTCACTCCACTATTTTGTGTGACACGTTTATTATCCCTTTCCACAATGTTGAAACCCCTTTAATGACATAACCTTCATGCTTCGTTACCACCCATTGTGGACCCTGTGCAAGCCACCTCAATGTGTCATCCACATTACAAGTCGGTTTACATCTCTCGGCGTCCACCTATTAACATCAAATATTGAAAGTAATTAGCATATTGAGGAGTAGTAAATAAATTGTGTCCAATTTGGACATGCACCAAACAATTAAAAGATATATATATTAAATTCTAGCTATACCTTATCACGTAACCAATACATAAATGTGCGGTTGTGTTCGTCTTGAATCCATTTTGTCCTCTTTCCTCTGTTTCTTTTATCAGCTTTTAATGCTTCCAAATGAAAACTAACAATACAAAAAAACAAAATATTAAAACTGTATCTTCATGCATGTAAGTGCAATGCAATAGATAGTGCAATGACAATAAAACTCCATACCTTCTATATGGCTCCACCTCCGGAGAATTCGAAAGAATGGTCATATGGACTTGCTCCCAAAGCTTTTGATCAATTTGGTACATCTTTCCACCTTTAATAGGGGCAGCGACATCTTCATTGTCATTCAGCCTTTGATATATGCCAATAGGGTTCCCAATTGTGTCTAACCCTCGTTGGTACTCACTACAAAACTCTATTGCTTATTCAGCTACATAACTCTTAGTGATGCAACATTCTAGACGATTTTTGTTGCGATCATAACTCTTCAATGTCTTCATGTACCTCTCAAATTGGTACATCCATCTGAAATGCATTGGTGCACACAATTGAACTTCTTGTACAAGGTGCACACTTAAATGAACCATTACATCTAAAAAAGATGGTGGGAAGAACTTTTCCAGCATACACAATGTCCTCACAAGATCACTGTGTATAGTATCAAGGGATGCAGTCTCGATTGATTTTTTACATATTTTATTAAAGAAAAAAAAATCTAGCAATTGCAGCTCGCACGTTTGGAGGAAGCACGGCCGTATTGCAAGAGGCAATAGTTGCTACATCAATGTGTGATTATCATGGGACTTCATCCCTACTAGCTTCAAGTCATCCATTCTCACAATATTACGAAAATTTGATGAATAACCATTAGGAACTTTTGGCTATGCCAAACAGCGACAAAATATATGTTTCTCTTGTTTGGATAACGTATAACATGCAGGAGGAAAAAAAGTTTGTGCTCCATGTACCGATGGGGCCAATTCAAGCCGCAAGCCCATATCTACTAAATCCAGCCTCGCATTTATTCCATCTTTCATCTTACCTTGAATATTAAGCAATGTACCTATTATACTTTCGCAAACATTTTTCTCAATATGCATCACATCCAAGTTGTGGTGTATATGGAGATATTTCTAGTACTGTAAGTCAAAAAATATTGACTTCTTTTTCCAACAGTGTTCAATGTCATTTCCGCATAAATTTTTACCTCTACCTGTGTCGTCAAAAGTACAAGCATTAAGCTTTTCCAAAATTTCCTCTCCAGTCAATACCGAGTCTAAGGTTTCTATCTTCTGCTGCGAAGTTTGGTCAATAACGGTCTACCAATTTTCAAGCTGGAGAATCTGCTGGGTGCTGCATTTTGCCTCTTACAGTCTTTCTCTCATTTGAATGCCACTACAAATTCTTTGAGGTTGAAACACTGTGAAACATTATTTTAAAACGTGGAACCAGTGGAAAATACCATAAAACCTTCGATGAGATTTTTGTTATTGTGTTATCTTTTCCAATTTTCCATCTAAAGGACCCACATTTAGGACATAGCATTAGATATGCAAACTGTTTTCTAAATAAAATACAATTTTCGGGGCATCTGTGTATCTTCTCGTACTTAATTCCCAAAGCAGTTAGGGTCTTTTTAACATAGTAAATAGAAGTTGGAAAAACATTATCACGTGGCAGCATCTCAAATAACAACTTCAGCAGTGCATCAAAGCTCTTGTCAGAATGCTCATATCTACCCTTCAAGTTATATAATTTGACAATAGCTGATAACTTGGTAAATTTTGTGCATCTTGGAAACAAAGGTTTTTCTGCCTCTTCCAATAGACTTGCAAAATGATCAGGATTTTTGGGAATATCGGAATGCATATTATCAAAGGCATCACGATTCATTTCAATGTTGTTGTATGCCGCATCTTCTTCGCTATCGCTGTCATCTTTATCGAACTCTAAATCTTGATTAACAAACTGTGAAGACACCTCGCCACCAGCTGACTCATAGGATTCACCTTGCCAAACCCATTGCCTATAATTGCTATCGAATCCGTTCCAATATATGTGACCGAACGACATTACGATCACTTACATTTTTCACCGCGAACTCTAAAAATTCATCCACACCTTTGGCAAAATGTGTGGATCGTCTATCCGAATATATCCATTACTTATCCATTCGAAAAAATATTATTTGAGTAACTAATGCAGTAATCTTCGTATTGCATCAACATATGAAAGTAACCAAAAAACAAACTTTATAAATTATAAAACAAAAACACAAGTATACAGGAATATTGCGTATTAAACGTATAAATACCGCGTAATTCGAGTTTACTTGGAAACTTACTTGCAATGTGAAACTTTGGTTGAGTTTGTGTTCAGCTTCGTATGATGATTCTACGCATGGAAAAAATGATAAATCGAGAAACTAAAACACAATTAAAAACGTAAAATATAAATATAATTTATTGCATCCATGAAGAGGAGGATGGACATTAAATGAGGCATTCATTGCAAGTTAGTAGACAAATCGTTGACCATGAAATTTGAATTTAAGGACACTTTTGCAAATTGGACAGCCGATGCAAACGTCGCGAATGTAACTGAATTATTTTTTACATATATAAATTAAAGTTTAAATGTTTCAATAATGAACATTAATTGTTTTTATTGAATTAATTAAGCTTGTTTATTGAATTAATGTAATATCAATTGTTTAATGAACATATTCATTTAAATTTATTTGATCGTTTATTGATTACTTTTTAAAAATAATATCTTAAGTATTATTTATTATTGTCTTTTCTAGCTATATATTTTTGGTTAATAAATTAAGGCTCTTTGATATATATATATATATTATATACAAAACAATATTAGATGAAATATATAAAATATTTTTATTGATATTACACAAACATGTTTACATATATAAATTATCCATATATATGCATCTCAAGCATATCATCAGGGTTTACATTAAATTCTGCAGATCTTGATCGACAAATGCAAAAATGACCGAGGGAGCAGCAGAAGAAATTCGCGCCTTGTCTAAGTATTAATTGATTGTCGTTCTTTGACACTGGACAAGGAATCCTCCTGTAATAACAATGAAACATTTGATCTTTAGAGATAGGTGAACTACTCAAAGAATATACTACAATTTGAAGTGGGTCGAAAACCTAAAAGGGAGTAAAGATCATAAATATTTCATCATTTCCATATCTTTTGAAATAATATCAGCTAAGAGATCATGAAACCAAGAAGAATTTCAATACATGCATAGTTGCTTCTTTTTTCTGATGGTCGAAGAATATTTCATTCTTTCCTTTTATTTTGAAATAATTTCAGCTGAATAATTGGGCATAATAGCTGAAATTATTTCAAAATATAGGGCAAGAAAGATATATATATATATATATGTAAAAGAGAGAAACAAATCATGAAATGTGGATTGTTAACGTGAGGATGTGCCTATTTATAGATAGATAATGGTAGGTGCAAATTAAATGTTAGTAGGTTGGAATTAAATACGTTCGGCTATATCTGTTTTCGGCGACGGTAGAGTCACTATTTTGAAGTTATTGGCAATGCTATCGTCGCCATTTTGAAGTTATTGGCGACGCTAACATCGCCAGTAACGGATATTGTTGAATTTTTTTTTTCTGAATAATATTTCTTTTACAATAATAGATAAGTTGATTACAAGTACTTCAATATGTTATAAATAAACTAATCGATAAATTAGCAAACATAAGTTTTTCAACCACAATATAATTTAACTATTTTATTAAATATTTTAATTTAGTGTATTAATGTACGAGTCAGCATCTTGACTCGTTGACTCGTACGAATGTTCTTTGTAGCTGCTCCAACCAACGAAGCTCCTTTTCAATCCTCGTTTGTTGCTTTTGCAATCCAGTTTCGACCCCCATCTAAAGAAACCAAAATGAAACCTTTGATATGTATGAAGGTGAAATACTTGAGGCGTATGGATCGACGATTTGTAGTGGGTCAATCATATAAAAGAGAGCAATGATCAAAAATATTTTAACATTTCCTTATATATTGAAATAGTTTCAGCTAAATCGAAGACAAGGAAAACGTAAGAATATTTATGCATATGTATTTGTGATTTTTTTCCTTTTTTGATGAATGTTTCTTTTACAATAATAGATGATTCTCTTTCAAAATAGAGGTATGTATTTATAGATAGAGAATGGTAGGTATGAATTGATTATTTTGGTATTGTGAAATAATTGTGGTAGGTGTGAATTAGTTTTTAGTGTGATATGAATTAAATGCCGAGGCATATGCATGTTAGTCCAAATACTTTTTAATATCATTCTTTTATAAGAGAACACGCGACGCTGGTGTCACCACCTTTTAATCAATCGCGACTAATTGAGGAAAGAGAAACTGCGAAACTAGAGCCATTTGAAGAGAAAAAGCGACACTAGTGTCGCCATTGTTGTAGCGCTTAACTAAATCGTGACATATGAAGTATATGTGTCACGGAATGTATTTGGCACGTAACTATTTCGTGACACTTGTCCAATGGGTGTCGCTGAATGTGATAGTCGTGTAGATTTTCTACGACACTTTACGAATACCCGTCGCAATGTATTTGGCGTGCAGATTTTTCATGACACTTGTTGAATGCGTGTCGCCGAATATGCTTGGTGCCAGATTTTTCACGATGTTTGTCAATCGCGTGTCGCGAAAGATAATTTCACGCACATTTTAGCGACATGTTTGCGACGCTGTTTTGTCCAAATAAAGATGACGCACTATGTTTGTGCCATCATTAATGTTTTGCGATGCAATTTTTTTGTTCGTCACGCATTTGGTGTCGCCTATTAAAGTTTTGGCGTAGTGCCAGTCTAAAACTTCAAATCAAACATAAGGAAAACCACTCAGAACCACCAGTTTCATTTCTCATGGTCCTTTCCTTTTGCGTGGTTTGTGATACTTCCAAGTTGGGAAGCTTACGATCACTCATTCTCTTCTCAAAACCCCTAGCAAATCCGAACATAATAACTTGATCTCCTTATTTTCCCAGCTTTCCACATCCCCTAAGAAATATAGCTAGCGCACGATGGATATTTGGTCATGGATATGCGAGTTGCCGAACTCGAGCAACTGGGACACTGAGTCAGAAGACTGACCGCATGTCTTTGACCTAGCGAGTTCAGGGACAAGCCATGGCGATTCGACTCAGTCTATTCAACTCAGAGCTCAACGAACGACCGGGTCCAACACTGATGTGCTGGTGAGCTTCACTGTATGCTTGCAGGGCTTCCACAATGTTGGCACCAAAAAGACCCTGTGGGTCCCTCTCCTCCGACAACAAGTTGTTTCTCCCTCTGGTACTTCAGCTCCTCCAAAAGATCATATCCTGCTCGCCCACTGCCAATGACAGCACCTACCCTCGTTCCCAGCTCCAGAAACTCAAACCCAACCCAGTTTCTTGGATCATGGACTCTCACTCACCCGAGTCCTTTTCCAGCTTCTTTAGTCTCCTCTTTGTCACACGCCTCTTCTGGGTCTGCGCGTGCGACGCTCCAAGTGAAGTTGGCTCGCTTTTTTGTCGCTCTTAATCTCGAAGCTTTGTCTAGCAAGAACACACTGGTTTTGCAGACATTTTTAATCACCATAAGAGTAGATACAGAGCTCTATTTCATGCGTGCCAGGTACATGTTAGTGAAATTGTGTATTTTAAGTGAGTTGGGTGCTGGGTTGCAAATGTTAACCCCATTAGCGCCTAAAAATGTAGGGTTCTCTTACTCAATGGAAGGCCACAGATTATGGGTTCTAAAGGGTTACGAGCCAGTTCTGAAGGGTTGTTTTGGAAAATCGGAGGTCCCGAAGATGAAAATGGCGGTGAGGTCGTTGACGAAGATGAGGAAGAGGAATTGGAAGTGGGACCAGGATGCGGAAGGGAACGCCACCATTTTTTACGCGGTTCTATGTGACAATGCAATGGGTCAAGAAGTTGTGACGTGGAAGAGAGGAAAACAGTTTGCAAAAGAGATACAACGGAGCAAATAAAGCGTTTACGAGGAGCAGTGGGTTGGTAATGGCGGGATACGAGTACGAAGAACGAGTTGGATGGAGATTGAGCAAAGAGATCGAAGGGAGTGTGTTGAAGTGGAGAGTAGAAGGCCGAGTTTGGTTAAGTTACTGTGCAAATGAGGTGCAGAGTCCTTATTATGAGACTAGGTGTGTGGAGTGGTGTGATGAGGTTGATTTGCCTCTCATTCCTCCTAAATTCAGCTTCTGATTATAAATTAAATGATGGTGGTATAGATATGTATGAATGAATATTGTATATTAAAAACTATATAGGAATAAACTTTTTTTTTTTTTTTTTGTGTGTATGGGTAATATAGACAAAGGAATAAACTTGTTAGATGCAATTTCCATCTAGATGCATGGTGAGATCTACTCTTTCTATCTATATATAACATAGAGTTGATGGAAGTAATTATTTGCTTCAAACAAAAAGTTTATGAGAAGAAAATGTTACATGGGTGAAAGTGATTTATGTTACACATTTTTAATGAGCTACATTGCTAATATTACGGTGAGAACGTACAAAGAGCACTACACCAAAATCGGGGATCGGCGACACTAAATGCGTTAAGTAAACAAAAAATTGCATCGCCAATAAATAATTTGCGACCTAAAACTACTGTGTCGTCTTTATTTTAACAAAACAGCGACACAATAATGTCGCCAAAATGTTTTGTGAGTTGTTCGAAAAAGAATCAGCGACATGCATTCGACAAGTGTAGCAAAAAATCTACGCGCCAAATCTATTTCACGACACTCATTCGAGGAGTGTCGCCAGAAATCTACGGGGCAAATACATTTCGCGACACGCATTTGATGAGTGTTGCTAAATATCTACCCGCCAAATCTATTTTGTGACACATATTCTGCATATATTGCGAAAAAATTGCGTGTTAAAACACTACAAGAAAAAACCTTTCCTACGACGCACATTAAACTTCGTCCGTAAGGCTTTAGATGACGGTTTGAAATCGTCGTGTAAAGCATCGTCGTGGAAAGTCTTAAGCATTCATGACGTACAAAATCTGTCGTTATTAACATCAACTACGACGTTTTTTACCGTCGCTTTTATAGCCATACACACGTCAGACCCACGTGGCTGGACACACATAAGACGATGGACATTGAGCGTCGTCATTATCATCAAAGACGACGGACATTGCGTGTCATTTGGGATGATCTAAAGATGACGATTAACGACGACGCACACTGTACGTCGTCAATGTACCATACTGCATTAACCACAACGCACAATGTGTGTCGTGGATGCCCTTTTTTTTCAATTTTTTTTATTTTTCCGAATTATATTTTTAGGGTTTCAAATATATATTTTCTCGACACATATATTTCATCCCGTAGTTTGGCTGCCAATCCATAATTCTCTCTTTCAATTGCGTTTTGCAGGTCTGCACTGCATAGAGGGAAAACAATGTATTCTTATATTATAAATTAGTTGATACCATATGCCCAAAGACTTGAACAGAGAGAGAGAGAGAGAGAGAGAGAGAGAGGAGGAAAGATAAAAGGAAAACACATAGAACAACTTTTAACCATAATGGAACTCACTGCAGACTAATTAGGGTTATAGCCTTATCTTAAGCTTTGCTCTTTGAAGATGAACCCCTTTTTACTTCTTGCTACTTAATGACCTCTTCTTCAACCTTCAAAAAAGAACACTCAATAAGCATGAGAATTTTTTTTTTTTTAACTAAATGGTGGAAAATCTGTGCAAAAAAAAAAAAAAAAGGAAAATGAGAAGGCCAACCTTTGACGAACTCTTTGAGTTCGGAAAAACGAAGCGAGGCGATATAAGTGGTGTTGAGAGCGCAAAGGTGGTAGTCTTCATAGTCTTGTTCTAGGGCTTGAATACTTTGAGAAAACCCGAAATAGGGAGCCATTGGAGAGATAGAGAGAGAGCTTCTCTTGCTCCCCTTCGCTTTTTGCAAGTTTTCGCTCAAATTTCAAATTGAGCTGAAATTTTTTTAACTTGCAAAGTGGGAGCATTATTTTGTACGATATATGGGTTTGCGTCTTAATATCAATTCAACTGGGATTTCCTACAATACAACTCTTTTATGGTTGTATCCCATACAACTGGTAAATACTACCGGTTAAACTGGTTGGGTTTTATTTTTTTTTTAAAAAAAATAACAATTGAAATAAATTTTTAGGGTTTAGTTATTACATGCAAATAAGAAATGTTTAATAGTAAAAAAAACAAATATTCAGAGCCCCCTCCCCCCATCGCACCCAGCTCCTTCCCCAAGCTCCTGAGCTGCGCACCCAGCCCCCGAGTTACGCACCCAGCGCCCTTCCCCGAGTCCCCCGAGCTTCGCACCCATAAACCCTTCCATGAGCCCCCGAGCTTCCCACCCAGCCCCCTTCTTCGATGCCCCCTCCCCCCCATCGC
>QANX01006754.1:134511-159334 GCA_003254975.1 Ochetophila trinervis
CCCCCCAAGCCCCCATTGCACCTAGCCCCCCAGAGCCCCTGTTGCAAAATATTTCCATCCGGGTAAATATAGTGGGAACTGAGATTAGCCCATTGTTTTCATTTTTGCTTTCTTGATTTTTTATTTTTATTTTGTTGATTCTGTGTATCAGGCTTATTTGGTTGATTTTGTGTATCAGGCATGTCTGAAATATATATATATATATACAAAAAAAAATCCAATTCCTGGACAACTGTTGTTGTGGTCATTTTCTTTTCCTTTGTTGTTTAGAATATAGTGGGAACTGAAAATCTTATTAAAAGCCCATTGTTTTCCGTTTTGCTTTCGTGAATTTTTTTTATTTGGTTGATTCTGTGTATCAGGCATATCTGAATATATATATATATATATATATATATATTGATATTAGGGATCTCGTCAAGCTTCTGAGATTCTATTTTTTTCTTTCCCCTTGATGGAAAGGATGCTAAACTTACTTAGGTATAGAAACTGTCGAGCAATATGTGGTTTTGTTAACATATCTTAAGCAGTTGAAATAGACATGTCTGAGATGCATAAGGCCAAGTCTGACACAGATCTGAATCCTGTACTTTTGCTGTGTCACATTGATTTGGGTACTAGGTAGTCCAATGCTGAGTTCGTGTAACACATACATTGATCATTATGAAGTTGATTGATTTATTCTTACTTATAAATGTGTACAAGGCCATGAGAAGAGCTTGCAATTTTCAGTCCTTAGTTATTTAGTTAAATGTTTTGCTTGCTGTTTTAGGATTAGGATTTGAAGATATTTTTATGCAACTTATTGAGTTACTGTTTTCAAGGTTTAATCTTGCCTTGACCAGTGCAATAGTTTAGTTAACCACATTCAGGAAAATTATGATTATCGAGTTTTGAAACCTTCTGTCTCTTCTTCTTCCTTTTTTTTTTTTTGGTGTCTTAAGGATTCTAATTATTATATTGTTAATATTGACGAAAATATATATGAATTTTTATCTATTAAATTCTGTTTTGTGTTGTAAATTTTATCAGACATATATAATGTAAGTAGTCTTTCTATGGTACAGATATCAGATATGTATATGATGTTACTTGCAGATACATATCTTGCAACATTTTGCGTGATATGCATCTGCAAGTTAAAAAACTTGCAGATGTCCACATCATAGAAAATAATAATTATTTAATATTGTTGCTCCATGCACAGAGTATGAAAACAACTGAAGTAGCTTGCTTTTACTCTACTCTAACTTCTTATGCTGTACATAATTCAACTTCAGTTAATTGCACTTTATCTATTTAACTCTGCATGGCTTGACATATTTCGACTTCAGTTAATAAATCATTGGATTTATTAGAAAATTTCACAATATTCTTATGGTTTTTTTTTTGGGAAATTTACTGGGTATCCAGTGGAATATTCTATTGGGCAGAGTCTCTTTTGATTATATTTAGGCAGATTTGGGTTAGATAGTTGGTTATTGAACTAATGCAAGGCAATAGAATGTGGTCTGGTAATAATTTTTATTTTTAGTATATCTATTTTTTTAAATTAAACATCTTGGCATGTCTAACTTAAAAAAGTGAAACACGCCTCATTAAGTAGAAAGAGGACTACTGAGTTCTTATTGCATGAGCTAAAACTGTATTAATCTTATAAATATTATTTTGTATTATGTTAACTAAAATTGTGATTGTTACTGCCAGATTTACATTATGCATCATAAATTTTTATTCGTACCCAATTTTGTGAAACTTAGTACTTTAAATGATGTATCTTGCATTATTGTTTTGTTATGAAATTCCTAAACTTTCATTGTAAAAGTCTTTATTTTGAACCAAATATTTGTTATTCAATTAACTTTCCCCAAAGTTTATATGGACATTGTATTCTGTCCATAATAATCTATTTCTTCCTTGATTTATATCTCCATAGTTGGAAAAAATTGCACATTTTTCATGTTAGATAAGCTTACTGTTTCATATTCTCATTTATTTTTTTATTCCTTTTTATAACTACTTGCAGCAAAAGGGTACCTTTGTAACTGGCCAGGAAGATAGTACTAAAATTCTAGAGGAATTAAAATTGAGGTTGGCATACTGAGAATCAGCTGTTGCTGTCATCGCAAGTTACTTTCCAGATCCTTATCGTCCTTTTACCGAGGTCCAAGCTGATGCTTTATTGTCCTTTGTTATAAGTTATTTTTTTTTTCCATCAAACTTTTAATTATCATACACAAGTGCGCATATATAATGTTACTTGACATAAATCTTGTAGGTGCAATGGAAGAAAAGTTAGAGCCCAATGACAAGGGTAAAAAGACAGCAGTTGGTGATGCTGGTTTGAAAAGGAAGAGAGGGAGAAAGAAAGCTACAAATGATGACAGTGTTGTTACAAATCCATATTCAAGGCCATGGCTAAACTATTAGTGAGTTTGATTGTAACTATATGTTTTGATAATTTTCTCCATGTAAATTGAAATATGTAATCTGAATTAGTTAACAAATGTCTGAAATTTAAATATTTCGCAGTAATAGGGAGGTAGGACTACTTAAGCAAGAAGCTGTCAAAATTGATAAAAAGGTAAATTCTTTCATACTTTTACTTGGTTGAGGTACATGCTATGAAGGGCAACAAATCCATGATTTTCAATTTCAATTATTTCAGGTTATGAAGCGTATAGGAGATAATTGGAAAAAACTGTCCACTGGTGAGAAAGCAAAATTTGCTGCGCCTACTCAACCAGTCTCTCCTCCTCTAGCTAAGTTCTCCCTCGCTTCATCTAGTGAAGCTGCACAACAGATTGTCCCAACAAAGATAGGGAGTTTAAATACAAGATGTTCTCCTGAACATTTGTGGGGTTTAGTTGAGTTGTTTACCAATGATAAGAATAAGTTTATACAAGGTCTTGGGTTTGGTTCATTGATATATGGTAAGATTAGTGGTATAGATAGAAAATTGATGGCATGGCTGGTGGATAAGTTTGATCCTAGCACCGCTACCATAGAATTGCATGGTAGGAGGTACACACTAGGTTCGAAGGACATTGAGAGATTGATTGGGTTAAAAGATGGTGGATGTCTAGTAGATATTAGTGGTCCAATGGAGGCCATAAATGAGCTGAAGATTAAGTTTAGCTCAGCTCTTCCAGGAATCCGCATTTCTGACCTATCAAATATTTTGTCTGATAGGTCAAGTATTGTAAATGATTATTTTAAAATGGTTTTCACATTGTTTCTGATGGGAACGATTCTTAATCCCAATTTGAGTGTGTTTGTACCATTTTGTTATCTTCATGTTTTGATGAACGTTGATGGTATTATGAACAAAAATTGGGTCACTTGGACATTCAATAACATGGTTGAGGGTGTCAGCCGGTACAAGGCTGACAATATGTCATACATTAGTGGTTGTGTACTGATCTTGCAGGTATATTTTTACTCATTAATTGTATTTCATTTATTACATAACGTGAATGCCAATCTTCTCTCATATATCTATTAAATGCATAACAAATATGTGCAATTTATGTGCTGTAGCTATTTTACTTCGATGTTGTGTGGCTGGATAAACCGATTGTTGACAGAGCAGTGGCTCCCATTCAGGCATGGGGAGGCAAAGCCTGAAAAAAATTCAGATTGCAGTTAAAAAAATTTAGTGGTCTTGGATCGGAGAAGGTATATAATTGACTATTTTTTTAATGTGTTTGTCATTAAATGTTGATATATATTGTTCATAACATATTTGTAGGTTACAACAAAGGAACTGCAGTTTGAAACCAGATTTGAAGCAACATAAGTTCGGTGTCCAGATGCAAAAATATATGCAAAAAAGAGAGATGTTGATGAGCTCAAAGCTGAAATTCAGCAGTTGAAACAAGATGTTGCAGGTCTTTAAGCTGACTTTGCAACTTACCAGGTGCAGTGACTGATCAGCTTTCGAAAGTGCTTGATGCTGTGTCATCAAGACCAAAAGCTAATGACGTCAACATCACACCACCAAGTGCATAAAGAGCTGACAAGAAAGAACCAAATCAAAGTAATGACGATGCCATACCCGTTATGACACAGCCCATGACCATGTTGGTTTAAACCGAAGATGAAGCCCCAAAGAAAAATGTTGTTGCTGATGTCATCATAAATGATTCCTCTTCATTTGCTGATACTGCTTTCGGGGAAAAACTTGATGCATTGGTCCATGCCATTGTACCGACGGAGGTTGTATGACATTTTTTATGTATGTGTTTACTTTAAAATTTGCTATATAATATGTAACTTTGTTATCTATTTCCTGTGTAGGAGAGAAGAAAGGAACTATGGGCAGACGTAGTCCAATTTTGTTGTGAACGAAAATGCAAAGGAAACAGACCCGATATGCACGGTCACTTTGGACTACTATGAATCGTGATCGTGTTGGTCCGTTTCAAATTCCAAAAGACTTGCCTGATGGAGATTTTAAAATATTGCAGTATATGTTTGATCCTGATCTTGATAAAGGGTATGTTTAATTTGTAATGCCTTTTGTCTATTATGATATGTGTCTTTTATTTATATTAAATTGTAATGATTGTTGTTTATTTTTTGTTTTTGTCGTTTTACTAGTGAGATGCTCATTAAGACCGAGATGTTTCATTATACTCATTGGGATTTGTGGTCGTTGGCTCTGCAAAAATGGATAAATAGGGAAGTAAGTTAATTCTTAGCGAAGGAACTTTTTAATCATAATCGTATGTTCAATATTAAGTTAGCAATATTGTTGAGTCACTTATTTTATGGTTTGTGAAGGTCATTTGAGCATTTGTGGAACGCATGACTTATACTGAAAAAAAGGTGAATGGAGACAAGCCTCGGAAGTGGTATTTACCACCCAATTTTCAAGTATGAAAATTTGAAACCTTAATTAATTAGCATTTTGATATTTTCACATTAAATGTCTTATGTTAAAGCTGAAACCATCTCTTTCACACTGTTAGGAAGAGGCACTGAGTAGTAAACCGGCTGTTGCTAAATGTGCAAGAAAATGGAACATGAAAAAACGTTTCATGGGGCCGGTGGCGCTTTGTGAAAAGGTCTGTCAGTACTTTTGGCATATTTATTATTTTGCAACAACAATACTATGATGGACAGCATATATATTGAGTAACTTTGGTCATTATGATATGCATATATTCTTCCCCATCCATGACATGGTTGATCATTGGTTTTTATTGATCGTGTTGGTGAAAGATAAAGCTACCAAGATTTGGGATTCTCTCCCAAGTGCCAAGACAAACGTAGCTCGTCAAAGATGTACAAAGACTATCGTAAGTTATACCATTTTTGATATACACATACCTCTTCAAATTATAAATTTTTTGCCCTAATTAAATGCCATTTTTGGATTTGAATGACAGTTGGAGGCTTTAGACATAGGCTTGATGAATGAATGTAGTAAACTTTTCCAGCAAAAATGTTTTTTTGGAAGTTTACTGCTGCAGATAGCAACATGTATTCGGGAACAAGATAATGTGCATGATTGTGGAGTATATGTCATCAAGTTTATGGAAGAGTCTTGCTTGACTAACGATCCAAATGAACATGTAAGCTGTTTATTTCATTAGTTAATTTGAGATTGATTTACTTTATTCCATTGACTTTCTTTTGTTGTTTAATTTGATTTGGCTGCGAAAAGGTTGAATATTGCATTGGAGCTAGTGACTGAAAGTAATAATCAGAATCATTACGGCTTAATGCATGCGGCTGCAAAACATCATGAAGCCATTGCTACCAATGTCTTGCACACGTACGTAAAAAAAACCAGGGGTGGACCATCCAAAAAAGGGAAGAAGAATATCTAAACCATATCCATTTGACCCTTTTGTGATTGTAAATGAAATGCTTTTGATAATATTGTCCTTTTAGCTTTTTTGATATGCCTGATAAATGCGCATAAGTCCAGGTAGACTTTTTTTGTAGATGGTAAAGTTATGTTCATTAAGGAACTGTTATATTTTTGTCTATTAGTAGATACCCTAGGAGACACCATTTCTTAATGTTGTGCTGATTGTTACAGTAGGCTTTAGACATAGTTTTAGTTCTGTTTTTATGTTCCAAAGATATCAGAAGGAAAAAAGGGCCATTATGGGGTGGCAGACAAAGTTTTTTTCTCCAACCAGCAAGACTCTTCCTCCAGGAAATGACTGATTGCATGATGTAAGTAGTATTCTTCTTCTTTGAGTGATCTGCATTTATTCTTCTTCCATGTAAAGTTTGTTGTCAAGAAACGATAATCAGATGTCATAAAGCTTTTTCTTTGATAAACTTTTAGTCTATTTTTGGTTCAAGGGTTTGAACTATTTGTATTTGACTAGGATGGTGATGTTGCTGCACACGAAGACATGCTTAGGAAGCAAAGCAAAAATGCTATCAATGGAGTTGCTAGTAGGAACATCTTCCAGTTAGTTTGGGGCAATTGATTTCAGCATATGTTCCTGAAGGTGAGTTTTTGGCACTAGCTATCATTTTGAACTAGTTACAGCAAAACAATATCTTTTTTGTTATTTTAACCTTTTTGTTGTTCACTCGTTATCATTTTAATTAGAAATGTAAGTTCTAAAGAGAGAGAGAGAGAAATAAAGATACTTGTTCAAATAAAAGAGTAACAGTTCATGATTGTCATGAATGACCCCAAAATAATACAGTTATATGTCTTCATACAAAATTAATTATATTACCATTCATAAACATAGTATGAGAGTATAAAAACATATGTTGTTTCCTGTTAAACATCTAATGTGCATGTATTAATATTTTGCATGTCTGAATATTATTCATAGAGAACATTTTTCTTTTGGGTTGTGTGTTTGACTATGACAGCTGTTCTGCAGATGATTAAACCGAAAGGAGGAGGAAGAAGAAGACAAGAGTTATGATGGGGGAGGAAACATAATTAGGTCCAGGCATTTTGAATATACTTTTGGTTTTGAGAATGCTGATCGAGTCAAATGGATCATTAGTTCAGTTCAAGCTGATGGGTCATATATTACAAAAGAGAATACCATTGGAGACTTGACTGTGGTGGGAAATGGATTATGTTGGGTTTTATTTCAAACTGATGGCTTGGATGCTTTCTACAGGTTTTCAAGGCCTAACACTGTTATTGGTCTATTAAGTTTAAATTTGGTAGTATAATTCCCTTTAAGTTGCTAGTAACATATCTAATTAGTGTGGATTTATAATTGTTACTTTCATTTTTTGGTACTGGAGAGCATCAAATAAATGCGCATTAATGAATGATTTAGTAGAGGACTGGTTGTCACGTTATTGCCTGCGTTGACATTATCATTGGCCACATTTTCATCTCTTTCCCACATCTTGGCAGACATATGATTTTCCAGTGTAACTAATAAAAAGCAAACCTTAGTTTTGTGAATGACTTAGTAGAGGACTAGTTGATACAACGAATTAATACCAGAAGAAAATGTGCACTCATAGAACATTCATTTGTTTTGTGCACAAAAAAGCTAACTAGAGGGATGTTCGTATAATATATATAACAAGCATAAAAGATAGTGCAAGAGAAAAAGACTAATGCATGAGAGAGACATAAGTAGAAAGGAAGATACATTCAAATAACTTCCTTAAAACAATTCCAACAAACTACTAACTTCTTACAATATAATTTCCAGCACACAAACACTTGGACAAGTATATAGGAATTGTGATTGGCCTTTAAAGGCTTTGGACATTTTTAAGGTTGCCAAAAACTGTCTCTCATTTCACTCTTCAAATCTTGGAGCTGCAATGACAATATTAAGTAGACTTTAGAATTCTACAAGAAAAGACAAGGAAACTAAACATCATCATAACCGAAGCATTTTCACAGAGCCAATGAAAATCCTTAATACAAAGAATAGCAAACAGTAACTTAAGCATTACATTATGAAGATAATACTGAAAACAGTTAGAACAATAAAGAACTCATAACATATTTTTTTTTGGCAAGATTCTTATTTATTTTCATGAATTGCAAGAGCTAAAAGGGGTTAACATCAATTGTGCCAAACTGATGGAATATAAGTTGAAACCAGAATCTTGCCGGGAACAAAGTTTTTCTTAAACTCTAATAAATGACTGAATTTTTTCCTGCGTTTGTAGAACTTGTAAATAAGACACAATCATAAATAACATTAGAAATAAGTAAATTAAACAAAAATGAAATCTTTTTATGTATATCACAATGGAAACCAACAGATATATACTCTATGTTACAATTATTTTCAACCTTAGTCATCAAGGGTAAAATTTTATACATACCTTTGTCCATCCCACCACCATTTACTATATGAGTCGGGCTGCAATGATGTATCAATATTGTCATTGCTGCGTTTTGTATTGCATGTGCGTTTTGTGTGCCCAATAATTTTGGACTTACTGCAGCGCCGTTCTTTTGCCACCTTACTTGTTTCCCCTGCATATCCAACTTTGTTTTTCACAACCAATAGATCCTTTATACTATGCTTATTCTTCCCTGTTATGTCTTCCATGCAAGTTTTGTTTCTTCATACATGTTTTTGTATTCTTCCATACGACTAGTTAGTTGGACCACTTCTATTTTTGCCTCTTTGAATCCATCATCTGTCTTGGATGCAAATAAACACAGTTTTTTACAGTCCACACTTAATGAGCCATATCGAAGAGATGTTGCAGCTTCATCAGAAAATTCGTGTACACCAGGACGTTGAACCCTACCTTTCTTTGCATCTTTTCGCCAACAGTTCAGCACCAATGAATCATGAATCTCTCCAATGTTCTCCACTTTCATTATATAAAATAAATGATTGCAAGGAATTTCGATGCTGTCGAAAATATTACATGAG
This sequence comes from Ochetophila trinervis, assembly GCA_003254975.1. Taxonomy (NCBI): domain Eukaryota; kingdom Viridiplantae; phylum Streptophyta; class Magnoliopsida; order Rosales; family Rhamnaceae; genus Ochetophila; species Ochetophila trinervis. The sequence goes on from QANX01006754.1 coordinate 143,370, forward strand.
CATTGTATGTGTGGTTGATTGTAATACTACACAACATTCCAAGTTAATTCTGGATGCATAGGCTTTGTCAACGTGTATACACACATACCTCCATACTCTATGCAATTTAGTTGTGAAAAGAACTACCTGTTCCTTAATCTGGATGAGAACTTTTTTAAATATTCGCCTTGTGTACACTTGTGCAGCATGTTTCTCAAACTGATGAAGGTCACTAATAGCTACTGGAGTCGTACTTTTACTTTTAACATCATCATTCACTTCCTGGTTTCGCATCCTTGAAATAGCCCTATCAATACTTATCATAAACTCATATAACTTTTTTCGGGACTGCATATATCTATTTAAGTAAGTGTTCATACTCTCACATCGTTGAGTGCTTTGCTTCCCAGCAAAAAATTGACCTTTCATGAATGCTTCAGCCCAAATTTCACATGTCTTGTGCATCATTGTCAACCATTCCTTATTGTGAAAACTAAACTTGTCTAGCATGCGTAACCAATGATGCTCAAACTCTTCTGGAGTATATTCACCAAGCATACAATCTGTATATGCCCTGACCACTTCTACATCGTGTAAGTTTGATTGAGCGTTTCTTTAAAGATGCCATGTGCACAACCAATAGTATGAATTAGGAAACACATTCGTAATAGCTTTTCACATTGCTTTATCTCCATCGGTGACAACAGAATGAGGATGCTTACTGTTCATTGCAAGCAAAAACGTCTTCAATACCCATGTATATGTATCCACTGTTTCATCAACCAATAATGCCATACCAAAAATGGTTGTCCAATGATGATTGTTTACATTGACTAGTATCACTAATGGCTTTCCATATGCGTTCGTTTTGTACGTTGCATCAAAAGCCAAGACATCACCAAAACAAGAGTAGTCAAAAAGACTTGTTGAGTCGACCTAAAATATGTTTGCAAGTCTATTTTCTGAGTCAACTGTGTACATGCAAAATAGTTCAGGATCCATATCTACTTTTGTCCTCAGGTATGCAATTACTATTTCTGAATCTGTATCCATGATATCACATTTGCGTTCAGCCATAAGTGTATTTTGCAAGTCTTTCCTTGTGAAGCCAACTTTGTCATATCCTCCAGCTTGGTCCACCATGTAATCCATGATTTTACTTGTTCCAATGCCTACGTTGTGCATTCTTTTAGCTTGTTTCAAATTTGTTCTCTACATACATTGATTCGATCGGATAAAGGGTACCTCAAGGCTGACAAGCAAATCATGTTAATGGTCTGACACAAATCTAGTTACAACTCATTTGCCATCCATCTTGTTCTTAGTTACACAAAATGCAGCACCACACCCTTCCCTTGTTAATGGCCTCGGTTGCTTTTGTCTATTGGTTCTATGCAACCACTCATCTCTTCGATAGCCTTCCTTATCACATACCCATGTACGTTTTCTGATATATTCATTTTTATCTCTCTTAAGTTGATTTTTCCTGACACCAAATCCAATTATCTTTGAATATGTGGCATAAAATTCATTTGCATCTTCAAGGGACTCAAATTCCTGCCCAAGCATGTTTGCATCAGTCAAATAAGCATATTTTTTTCCATTTCTGAATTCAGCAGTTGATTCTTTGTTATCTATGAAGACCGACTCATCTTCAGTGCATTGATCAACATTTAGATCGATACTCGTAATTCCAAAAGACTTACAATGCATCTCCTGCATTTTACAGCATTTACTACAATAACTACAATTAGACACCATAAACATATAATCAATAACTCATACTAATTAATATTTTCTAACACAGGGATATGTTATACTAAACATCTAAACCCTAAAAATAAAATAAAAACCATTTATATGAAAGAAAACATATATTGTAATATGGTAATACTAAATCATTGGTTTTTATGGGTTTGTGTTAACTTTATACTAAACATTTACATAGAGAAAAAAATCACTTCTATGAAAAACTTTTAAAATTCAATTATTTAGGAATATTGCTAATTTACTATAACTGTAAAAATATTCAAAGATGTATATATTGATCCATGAATATTGTCTAATGCAATAAGCAAAAATTGTAATAAGGAAACTATAATTTTGTATGGAGCTAGAAAAAAAAAAAGAAAAAGAGGGAGTAACATATTAATTAGAAATAGGAAACTATATAAAATGAAGTAAACAAAAAATTGCAAAAAAAAAATTGAAAGAGAGATGGAGTAACATCTATATATATATATATATATATTGGCAAGCATTTTTTGAGCTCTTCATATTAAAAATATGTGAGTAATTTTATATGTATGAGTATTCCCTAATGCAGTAAGTAAAATTCATAGCTATATATGTACTAATATCATTTCTTAACTTCCTCAAACTATGTTCCCAGTTGAAGAAACTAAACAAAATGAAGCTAAAAAGAGAGCATTGAACCTTGGGTAGACTTGCTTCCGAGATGCAATGTTGGAGCTGTTGGAAGGCCCCTGGAAATGACTTTAGCATCAAGAGAAGATTGAAGTTAATTGGTTGATGAATTTACATTTTTAGCATCATTAATGATATGTGGTTGTTGGCATATTAAGCATTATTTACTACCAAGTACAAAAAAAATGTTTAAAATGTTTAAAATATTATAACTTTAAATGTATACCATTTAAAAGGTCATTTAAATATACTATTTATATTGGATTTGGTAAGTGGATAATTTTCTTTCACTTTGAGCTTGGTGGATAATTTATGCTTTGTCAATGTGGTTAATTCATAAAGCAGATAACACCATTATTGTTTCGTAATATCCAAAACGAGGTAATATTGTTCAAAAATGGGTAACAAAATCTGCAAATTATGTAATATGGTCCATAAACGGAGTATCAATATCGAAAGGAGGTAATATTGTTCAAATAACCTGTAAGTTTTCCATAAATAAAGTAATTTGGTCCATAAATATTGTAACATTACCAAAATGATGTAATACTATCCACAAGTGAGGTGACATGGTCCATAAAGCTGGTAACACCACTATAAAATGATTCATAAACAAAGTAATGCGATTTATAACATGCTATCCAAAACGAAGTAATATTGTCCATAATAAAGTAAAATAATCTGCAAATAAAGTAACATCATCCATAAACGGTGTAACAATACCGAAAAAATGTAATATTGTTCAAATAACCTGTAACATGTCCATAAATATTGTAACATTACCAAAATGATGTAATACGATCCACAAGTGAGGTGACATTGTCCATAAAGAAAGTAACACCACTATAAAATGATCCATAAACAAAGTAACGAGATTTGCAACATGCTAACCAAAACGAGGTAATGTTTTCCATAAATAGGTAACATAATCTGTAAATTATGTAATATAGTCCATAAACGGAGTAATAATACCGAAAGGAGGTAATATTGTTCAAAGAACCTGTAAGTTTTCCATAAATAAAGTAATTTGGTCCATAAATATTGTATCATTCCCAAAATGATGTAATACTACTATCCACAAATGAGGTGACATGGTCCATAAAGCAGGTAATACCACTATAAAATGATCCATAAACAAAGTAACGCGATTTGCAACATGCTATCCAAAACGAGGTAATATTGTCCATAAAAACGTAAAATAATCTGCAAATAAAGTAACATCATCCATAAACGTTGTAACAAACCGAAAGGTGGTAATATTGTTCAAAGAACTTGTAACTTGTCCATAAATAAAGTAAATTGGTCCAAAAATATTGTAACATTACCAAAATTATGTAATACGATCCACAAGTGAGGTGACATGGTCCATAAAGCAGGTAACACCATTATAAAATAATCCATAAACAAAGTAACGCGATTTGCAACATGCTATCCAAAACGAGGTAATGTTGTCGATAAATAGGTAACCTAATCTGAACATTATGTAATATGGTCCATAAACAGAGTAACAATACCGAAAGGAGGTAATATTATTCAAAGAATCTGTAAATTATCCATAAATAAAGTAATTTTTTCCATAAATATTGTAACATTATCAAAATGATGTAATACGATCCACAAGTGAGGTGACATGGTCCATAAAGAAGGTAACACCATTATAAAATAATCCATGAACAAAGTAACGCGATTTGCAACATGCTATCCAAAACGATGTAATATTGTCCATAAAAAGGTAAATTAATCTGCAAATAAAGTAACATTATCCATAAATGGTGTAATAATTCTGAAATAAGGTAATATCATTGAAAGAACCTGTAACTTGTCCATAAATCAAGTAATTTGGTCCACAAATATTGTAACATTACCAAAAGGAGGTAACATTGTTCAAACGTGAGATAACTTGTCTATCAATGGAGTAATGTAATCCTAAAATATTGTAATATTACTACCGATTATATCCGGTTACATAAGTAGCTTTACTCTTGTGATGCCACTAGTCAACATGTAAACATGGTTCTACCAGTCCAACTATAATAATAAATTGTGCTGTAGGCTGACCCCAATTCAACCTGGTGGTGGTGGTGGATAAGAGACAAGATGGTATTGGATAGTGTAGTGGAAGTTTATAATTTTTTTTTAATAACATAAAATTGTAATAAATATATTTAAAAAATTAGATAAATATCAGTTTCATTTATGTGAACATTTTTATAAAAAAAAAATATAAAAGAAATTAAATATATATTATTTTATAAAAAAATTCACATATATATTAATTTTGCACGATAATAATAGATTCATTAATTTTTAATATAATTTTGTCAAATTTTGTTTTTTATTATTTTGTTTTTTTTGGTGTTCCTTGCCAAACTTTATCCATGATTCAGGTTATATATATTAACTATTAACTTCTTGCACGAGGACCCAAAATAGAAAGACCAATTTTTAAAATAAATAATATACTTGTCACATCAATTTAATGACTTTGTAATTTACATTTGTTAAAACAACAAGAGAGAAATACCATTGCATGGTAGAAAAAGCAAAGTGTTTTTGATACTTAACGAGAGCAAAGACGACGCACTGTGTCGTCTAATGTTTACGAGGATGTCGTTTTATTCGTTTTATTAAATATTACAGTTTTTGACCATTATAGTTATGGTTATAGACGATGTTTATTGACCGTTGTCTTAAGTTGCCACGTTGGCGCTTTCATAGATTTTACATATTTTATATTAACTGCTTTGACGATGGTATTTTAAAATGCATCGTAGTTACTTAATTTTAAAATAATATTTTACCAACTGCATGTCGACTTTGTGTAAAAAAAATTAATAAATATATATTATTTCAAAGTGCATCGTCTTTAATATTTAAGACGACGTTAGCTTCCAAATGCGTTATAAATGCTAATTTGACGATCATCGTCTAATAATCTTTTTTCTTGTAGTGAAACTATTCGCGACACAAAAACTATAACATGTCACTAATTAATAGAACAATTTAATATAATTTACATAGTTAGTATATTTTTAAATATAGACTAATATTTATAATTTAAATATTAAAATTATATAAAATTTATTAACCAAAAAAATAAATATATAGAGTATTGGAGACGCATAGCAATATATATATATATATATATTGGTGTCACAATACCCTTTTTTTTTTTTGGTTAATTTATTATATATCTAAATATCTATAATGTAAATGAACTATATATATGATATAGAGTTACAATATATATGATATGTATATAATTTAAATTTTTTACATATAACTTATATATTTAATATAATTTACATATTTAATATATATTTAAATATAGATTAATACTTATAATTTATGTGATATATATATATATAATTTAAATATTAAAATTTATTAACCAAAAAAAAATATAAAGAGTATTGTAGCCAAAGACAGTTAGCGACGCATAGATGCGTCGCCATTTTTTTGTGGTTAATTTATTTGATTTACATATAATAAATATTTAAATTATATATATACACATCAATTAATTATAGGTATATATCTTCATATATATAAATTAAATGTCAAATATATATACTAAATGATATAAGTGTATATCTAAATATATATAAAGTAAATGAAGTATATATATAGATATAGAGTTACAATATATATGATATGTATATAATTTAATTTTTTTACATATATAACTTATATATTTAATATAATTTACATATTTAGTATATATTTAAATATAGACTAATACTTATAATTTCTGTGATATATATATAATTTAAATATTAAAATTATATAAAATTTATTAACCAATATATATATATAAAGTATTGGCGACGCTATGCTCTTAGCAACGCCTTGCGTCGCTATTTTAATATATAAATATTTTTTTATTTCTCTCATTTATATTTTAAAATTTAAAATTATAAAATTATATATTTATTATTATATATATACTAACAATTGAGTTTTAAAATTTATATATTAGCAATTTAAATTATAAATTATATCATATAAAATTTTAATTGCTAAATTTATATGATAGAAAATATCAGCACCGCTATGGTGCTGGATCGGGTTCCCTTAAGGAACTCGAATTCATGATTTTTACTAACGCACAAGGAAGGAAGAAAACGGGGGAAAGGCACCGAAGGAAACGCACGATTTCAACTGAGGGAAAGGATGTTGTGCCATACGCATTTAATGAAGGGCCCACATTTTGAATTCGGTCAAACATTTTGAATTAAGTCAAAATTAATTTGCAGGGGGAAAGGATGGGCAAAATGGTGCCTTTTTTAAAATCTTTAAACTTGCCTCTCTGCACCCGATTGGTCTCACATTCTTGCATACCCCCTCCTATCCAGAAAAACCATAGGTGATTCCGACCAGTCAGCTCTACAGCCGCCGCCAGTCAGCCTTACTCTGGGCTTAGTCCGGCTCGGCATTCCCGTTCAAACCAGACTCGGTGGCGAAGTGAGAAGCCATCGGCGGAGACGAAGGCAACATCGAAGTTTCCTCTGCACCGCGGGCTTCCATACGCCTCGGTTGGGTTCCTCTGCACTGGCGGCTGCATCTCTGCACCAGTCGGCAGCGATATTACAGGAGGTATTTCCAAACTTTTAAAATTTAAATATTTGAAAACTTTTCAAATTTAGGTATTTCCAAACTTTTGAAATTTAGGACTTAGGGTTTTGTTTCCCCCAATTTGCCGGTTCCCCCCACCCGCCATTTTGAAATGCTTTCATACTTATGTCACTAGCTATGCTTTCTCTTTGCTTCCCATCATTCTAATATGGTCTGATGTGTACGGTAATTTTTTCATGCTTTTTGGTTGTATAGATTTTTCATGATTTTATCATATGGCAATCTTTCTTAGCTTGAACTGAACAGTGAACACATCACTTTTGCGTCTATCCTCCTTTCAACTTCAAGTAGGATGAATTTGCTGTTATTGATGTTTGGAAACTTTTATTATATGATAATCTTTGCTTGGTCAGAGTAATTATTTTTGGTTGTATAGATTATTGGGTTGTTTGAATTTGGTTGTATAGATTATTTTTGGTCAACAGCCTCAAAACTTATTTTTGCTTGAATATTGTTTTTTGCTTGTATAAAAAAAATATTGGTTTTTTCTTCTTCTTTTTTTAAATGGGTTTTTAAAGGTGCAAAGGAATGTAACTAGTTGAAAATTAATCTAAAAGTACTTCAATGACTTGTATTTCTTTTCTGGCGAATGGGAATTTGGTTACTGCTTTATTGATTTGAAGTTTTGTTCATCTGAAGGGGATGTTTTAATATTTTGACTGAGGCTTAGTGATGCAATTGTTGAATGAGATATATTCCAGTTCAAATATAGAAAAACTTTGGGAAAGAGATATATTTCAAATACTGGAATTTCTAGTTTCTCTTGAAGAAACCGTCTGTTATGCTAGTTATAGGCGCAATTTGAAGTCCATATACAGGTAGTATAGAAGATGTTATTATTAGGAAGAATGTTTACTTTCTGATATAGGTTACCCTGCTTGGTGTTAATATATTCATTATGATATAGGTTACCCTGCTTGGGAACTTCCTTTCTTCTTGTCTTTGAAAGATAGTTGTTCTTTATCTCTAGAATCTTTGGACGTTTATATTTTAATCCACATTATTCTTGAAATACTTGTCTTTATATTTTAATGAACTTGATCTTACTTGAGCCTAGTGAGTGGTTATTGGTCAGGCTTAACAAAACAGTCTCATGTTATTGTTTTCTGTTGGATTGTTTCTGCAATCTACCTCCGTACTAGTCAATATGAACTTATTAATCAATTCATAAACCTTTTTACGTGTATATGAAAATGTATAAACAAAAACCTTTTTTTGTTTTTAAGTTTGGTGCTCAGAAATCAATAATACAAGAAGAAAGTATGTATAAAAATCAGGTTGCAGCTGTCTCAGCTCCTAACTTCTTTAAGACAATATGTTTGAAAATCATTAATCCAAATAACAGATATTTCAAGCTCCATTAGATATGATATCTCTCTCTCTCTCAAAATAGGTGGCATCAGATCTTGCATCATATATGTGCTTTTAGGATGGAATTTCCCTATAACATTTCATTTGCAATGATATTTATATTCTTTAAGTGCAAGAGTAGCTATCAAACACATATGATTAATTAAAACTGATTTATTTTGTAATTGGTTTTTAGGTTCAATGTCATCATCAACTACAAATGAAATTTATGTTCAGCATAAATGTGTATCTGGTGGTTATATGAAGCCGAAGATATATCGTTCAGAAAAAAATCCTAACAAAAAATATTGGAAATGTTATAATATGAAAGTTTGTTTGCAAAAAGCTCAACTATATTACATAAAAACTATTTTGAATGATTTATTCTTTATGTATTATGTTTATAGGAACGTGCGTATTGTGGAAATTTTGTTTGGGATGATGAAATACAAAATATAAGCTCAAACTCGGAATTAAATTGCAATGTTCGAGAGTTGAAGTCCAATGTGAATGCTATACTTAAGATTTTGATTGAAAAGCAACAAGAAGACAAGCAAAGAGTTAACACAGTTTATTACATATGTTTGCTTGTGATAGTTTTAGGAGTTATTTTATATTTTAGCAAGATAATCTAGTTTGTAGCATTTGTTTCAACTTTTTTATGCACTTGTAGAACATACAAAACAGAATTCTTGTTATTTATTATTTATTAATCAAAAATAGCTACTGGAAGGTTATTTTTTTTGAAATAAATTTTGAAAAACAAATTTCGTTATTGACCAGGCGCCTGCCTGGCACGCTCTGCCTGCTAGGCTGCATAAAAAAAAATAAAAAAAAAATTGATCAGGTGCCAGTTGAGGTGGCTGGCAGGCTCTGCCTGGGCTGCATGAAAAAATATGCATTGTTCAAAGTATTAAGCCTATCACTTTATCTTATGTCTACATAATGGTGTATGATTTACTAGTTTCCAAAAGATTGAATAATTGTGCTTAAATTTTTAAATTTGTCCTAATAAAAAAAATTGACTCCACAACTAAAAAATAATAATTAAATAAATTTGGCTATGACATTTGTTCCCAACCCCCCTAGCAACTAGTGTATTTTTTGCCAAAGCAAGAATATAACATGAAAATGCATTTTGTTTGCTTCTTTGCATACCCGAATTTTCTCTAATTTCATTTATAAGCAACCAAACATTAATCTTGAACCACAAATGCATTACAAAAATAGTTAAACCAAATAGTATTTTCAGTCCCACAGAAAAAATACACATAATAATTAAAGTCACTCTTCACTTGAAAAATTCTGATCTTCACTTGAAAAATTCCAATCCTGAAAAAGTCAATTTATAGTATATAATGTCATCATTAATCTTGAAAAAAATCAAACTTAATAATGAATAAAAATCAAACTTAAAAATAAAAAAATCCTCATTAATCTTTAAAATTCATCGATAATTACATATTGCACTACCAGCTTGAGATGCAATTTCATCTTCTGACGATGGTTCTAAATTGATACTGTCGTCATCCATTGTTGATCTACAAGAAATTCACCAAATGCTCAATTTAGGACAAATTCACCAAAACATTTTTCTACATATTTATAACAAGAAAATATATGAATTATATTTATAACAAAAAACTATTTTGAACCTACATTTCACCCAATTTAGGACAATTTCTTTTATCATGTGCTTGCCCTCGAAGCCCGCATCCTCGACAAAGTCTATTCTGTGAAATTGCAATCTCTTTACCAGTTTTAATCCGTCTTCCACATCCTTTTGCTCTAACATGTGCCTAATTGCTTATACTCATGGGTTGTTTCGAACTTTTGTTATTTGATTGTGTGGTGACATATTTTCTATTAATCTCTTTAATATTTCCATGTAACACTTTCATCTCATTCATGTACAAAGAAGAGCCTTCACCAATGAGCGATGCATCATCAATTACAAGAGACGAAAAATGTGATAGGTTTGCATGGCGTGTCATCAAATCCATTTCATGTGGATCATCCATTTCTTGACCATACTTATCTTGCAATAAACTTTTCGCATCTTTTGTCCATCTCATCAAGATGTACTGGCTAGGTAGATGTATGATCTGTCTCAGACGGAAAAATACCAACATATGCCTACATGGTATTCCTTTGAACTCAAAATGTCTACATGTACAAGAAACATCATTTGATTGTTTGTTAAAACAAATTGTCTGCATCTTGTTGAAAAGTTCTTATCAGGTCTTTGTACACTATAAAGAATAATATCATCATCCTCAAATGTGGCATTTATAGTGTAAGCGGTACTTTCAGACATCTCTTTTTGGAAGATAATAAAATTTCTCTTTGTGTATACTTCCACCATCTATTTCTCCATAGCCCACAAAGATTTCAGTTTTGGTCTCTCATTCACATCAGCATGATCCACAACTAATTCCTCATGTCGCTGATGTTTAAGAGCTCTATTAAAATGATTGATGAAACCCATCAAAGAATTCCTCCTTGAAATGTATTTCTTGAAAAAAGAATGACAACTTTCGACTCTCTGACTACTACTCATTCCGGCACTGAAATATTTACTGACATATGCCGGAATCCATTTTGCACGAATCTCAAATATTTCACCTAACCATGCATTGTCTTCCAATTGAAGGTTATGTATCAACTCCATCCAACATTGGCCAAGTTTAACCGAAAATTTGTTCAAAATGTGCCATATACAATACCGATGAACAGCTGATGGGAGAACTTGAGCTATCGCCTTCGTCATTGTAGGATCTTGATCAGTGATAATAACTTAAGGAGCACCTCTTAACGTAGAATCTAACAACTTACTGACAACCAAAGGAATGATTCTATTTTTTCATCACTTAAAAAGCCACATCCTAAAATAATTATTTGACCGTGATGATTTACTCCTGTAAGCAGTGCAAAAACCATACCATACTTGTTGGTGTTGTAAGTCATATCGAAGACTATGACATCACCAAAAGTATCGTATGATCTCCTAGCAATAGAATCTGTCCAAAAGCATTGCACAAGCCTATTTGCTTCGTCAAGCTCATAGTAAAAAAAGAATGAATCATCTTTTTGTTTCTTTAAACAAAAAAAATCGAGCATGTTTTCTGCATCAAACTCTCGTTCCTCTCCTTCAATTTTTGTTTTATAATTCTTGAAATCCTTTTCAGTGCAGCCAAGATTTTCAGGACCACCAGATTCAATCTACATTATTCGAATTTGTTGGCATGTTGGTATATTTGCTGAGGATAATTGGTCATTTAGAGCTCTCTTCGTAGCAGAAACGCACCTTTGTAGGAGTTGAAAGAGCATGTTTATGCTCTTTTACAAACGAACTAACTGTCCAATTCGGGTATGTTTGTCGCTTTACCAAACATAGCCTTGCTTTACAACCCACTCGAACAGTTACTCGGTTCCTTTTGCTTGTTCGTGGGACACTGTCAGTCAACTTTTCCTGATAAAAGTCATTTGTTCTTTCTTCTTGACAACAAACAAATTGTCTCCAAAACAACTCATTTGTTCTAGGTTTCTTTTTGCTATTTCCAATCCTTGCACTAAACCCACATTCCTGAGCATATGCATTATATAAAGCGAAGGCCTTTTCAGTTGATGTAAACTCTTGTCCAACTTTAGGTTTCTTTTCATCCACAACATAAAGAGTAAAAACTTGACTTGCAAAGCTAGCTTCTTCTATTCCTCTAATGCTACTCTAAATGCAAAAGCATGTAATTAAACAAGGAAATATGCAAAAGCATAGATTATATTATACAATTCATCCACTCTACATGCAAAAGCAGATAATTGAACAAGGAAATATGCAAAAGCACAGATTATATTAATACAATTGATCCACTCTAATGATACTCTAAATGCAAAAGCAGATAATTGAACAAGGAAATATGCAAAAGCACATATTATATTATACAATTCTCCCACTCAAACAAAAAGTAGTTACAAGGAAATATAAATTAAGTTTGAAAATTGTGTTAATTATGAAGGCCAAAAATAAGCAACATGCATTTAGATTTTTTGGTAACTTGACATATTGTCTCCCCTCCCTCTGGAGAATGCATGTTGATAAATTTTAGAAAGTTTTTAGATAAATTAGAGCACTAGAAGTGGGAATGAAACATTACTAGCAAACTTCAACGTCCTGCTTCTGTCAAAAAAGAAAATGTTTGTATGCTTGTCATAACAAATAAACCCTTGATGGTAATTTAGCCAAAAAATAGGAACCAAGATGGTAATTTGCTCCAGAAACAAAATAATCTCCACTATATTTTCTTCTAACTCCTTGCTCTTTCAATCCAAAGGAAACCTTTCTATTTATTGATTATATTATTAGATGATAGGTCATGATAAACTTGAAATGCCAGAGCCTAACTCCCATTTACAGTGAGAAAATGACTCAGAACTGACTCTGCCACCATTCTATGTCTCATTTCTGCAGCAAAAATGAGGAAACTTTGGTGCCGCCGAGGGATTCTCGCTTCGCTGCCAATTCTTCTTTGAACGGGAACGCCGAGCCGAACTCAGCGTGGAGTAACACCGACTGGTCTTTGTTGTCTGCGGAGTAAGGCCACTTGTGAGATAATCGGCGGAGCAGTTTTGGTCAAACAATCGGGTGCAGCGAGGGAAGAGTTTCCCCCCACTTTCAAACATCCCTAAGGGAAAACGGTGAGTTTTTGGGGGTGCAGAGAGTCAAAATTAATTTTGACCTTCCTCTTGCTTTGACCGGGGTGTGTTAACGTGGATGGTTTGACCGGGGTGCGTTAACATGAGATCGGGTTCCTTAAGGGAACCCAATCTGGCACCATAGTGGTGTTGTAGAAAATATATATGCTAGCAATTGAGTTTTAAAATTTATATACTAGCAATTCATAAATATAAACATATATCATATAAATATTATATGCTAAATTCATATGATATGAAATATATATTTATGCTAGCAATTTATATGATATAAAATATATATCATATTTATTTGAATTCCTAAATTTAAATATTTTATCCCTCCATGCTGTTGGAAATTTTTTGTTAAAGAGAGCATTATCTGATTAGATAATAATGCGAAAATTAAAAAAGGGTTCATTGAGAAGGCAAAAATGCGTATCAAAAGTTTACTGCATTTCTGATTCCTTAGCATATGCCTCGTCGTATGGCACACAAGTGAATTATTATTATTAATTTTTTTAAAAAAAGTGAATTATTACTTTTTTGGGGATAAAATAGCGGAAAATAATAAAAACTTTCGGAAAATTTTCTCCCTCAAGATTCAAGAAAAATAGGAAAAAAAAACAAAAACAAAGAAAACAAAAACTGCAGTGCGCCTCGTCGGCCAGGCAAAATCATACTTCATTATGTGTATCAGGCAAAAGCAAAAATGGAGAAATTAGAGAAACCGAGAGGAATCCCAAAGAAATGGTTGAGAAGAAATTTTTTATTTTCCCCATCAAAATTTCAATTTGCAGAAAAGGGGAAAATCCCTAAACCTTAAATTTTGAAAGAGTACCTCCGAAAAACTGCTTCTGTGTCGCCGGCTGCCTACTGAGGAACCCAACCGAAAGCCCGCCGTGCAGAGGAACCCAACCAAAAGCCCGCCGTGCAGAGGAAACTTCGACTCTGCCAACGGCTTCTCGCTTCGCCGCCGATTCTTCTTTGAACTGGAACGCCAACTGGTCTTTGTGATCTACGGAGTAAGGCTGAGCTGTGAGAGGGCTCGGCGGAGCAGTTTTGGTCAAAGAATCGGGTGCAGAGAGGGAGAGGGAAGACGCTGACTTTCCCCCCAATTTCAAACATCCCAAACGGGAAAACGGTGAGTTTTGGGGCTCTAAATTTAAAACCGTGGTGCGGTAACGTGGATGAACCCAATTAACATGAAATCGGGTTCCTTAAGGGAACCCGATCTGGCACCTTAGCATTCCCCTATATATATATATATATACACACACATATATACTAGCCAAATAAACTCTATTTAGTAGATAGATGATATGTGACGGGTCAATTTGCAATACAACCGTATGAAACTAATTGTACTATAATTATTATTTATAAATAAAATAATATTATCCACAATTAAAATAATATATTAATATTATTTTATTAAAAATTTTGTTACTTTATTTATAGACAATATTACTTGAATATGAATTTTGGTAATATTATTTCATTTTATAGATAATATTACTTCATTTATGGATAATATTACCTCATTTATAGACAACATTACTTCATTTATAGATAATAGTTGTATTACAACCATTTTTACATGGTTGTATTGTAAGAAATCTCCATGTGACAGGTTAACTAATAATTTTAAGCTTTATGTAATTAAATAATTTGGACCACCAAACTATTTGGATATTTATTAAGTCTAACTTAACTAAATTAATTAGGCTTTTAAATGATGAAAATCCCATAGTGATTTTAGCAATTTTATATTATTAATCAACACTAACTTGTTTAAGAATAAATACAACCAGTTTGAGAGGTCAGCCTACAGTACAATTCTTTTATTGGAATTTTCTACAATACAACCATGTAAAAATGGTTGTACTACAACTGTTATCTATAAATGAAATAATGTTGTCTATAAATGAAGTAATATTATCCATAAATAAAGTAACATTATCCATAAAATGAAGTAATATTATCAAAATTCATAATCAAGTAATATTGTCCATAAATGAAGTAACAAAATCCTTAATGAAGTAATATTAATATGTTACTCCATTTGTGGACGATATTACTTCATTTGTGGATAATGTTACCTCATTTATGGACAACATTACTTCATTTATGGATAATGGTTGTAGTACAACCATTTTTACATGGTTGTACTGTAGGTGGATTGGTAAAACCATGGTTACACGTTGACAAGTGACATCACAAAAAGCAATGCAAAAAATGTAACCGGGTATAACCGGTAATATTATTTTAGTAATGTTACAATATTTTAAGACTGAATTACTTCATTTATAGACAAGTTACATGTTATTTGAACAATATTACCTCATTTCGGTAATGTTACTCCATTTATGAACTATGTCACTTCATTTGCAGATTATTTTACTTTTTTTATAGACAATATTACATTGTTATGGATAACATATTGCAAATTTACTCTTTACTTGATTTATGGACCATAATACTGACTCGGTAATATTACACAATTTATTGACTATGTTACTTAGTTAATGGATTATTTTACCTTTTTTGTGGACCATATTACCTCATTATGGATATTATGTTATAATGATGTTATCTATTTTTATGGACCATGTCACCTCACTTGTAGATAGTATAACATCATTTTAGTAATGTTACAATATTTTAAGACTAAATTACTTCATTTATAGACAAATTACAAGTTGTTTGAACAATATTACATTCTTTCGGTATTGTTACCCCGTTTAAAGACAATGTTACTTTATTTGTAGATTATTCTATTTTTTTATGGACGATATTACCTTATTATGAATAACATGTTACAAATTGCGTTACTTGATTTATGGACCATAATACCTCACTTATGGATAATGTACCATCAT
>QANX01006755.1:0-30935 GCA_003254975.1 Ochetophila trinervis
ATTTCTGATTAAATTAACTACTTTTTAATCATTTAGTTCGATTTAAACTAATTGCAAATGCTGAATTTCTGATCAACACAATTATACAATTATAAAAAGAAAATGAGTAGAAAAAGACAACTTGACGTAACCCATAATTGAATACATACCATTCCGTGACTACCTAACTTGACATAACCTGAAAATGAATACGTACCTTTTGATGAAGACCTAACTTGATGCAACCTGAAAATGAATACGCATGAAGATCATTTTGGTTTTGATTTCAGAAATTTTAATTTGTAGTGTGTATAAAGTCAAAATGGTATTTCAAATAGAATTTCGTTTTCAATGCTTTATGGAGATTGAATCAAAGATATCCAGTAGGTCCTGTCAAAACGTCTAACAGAAGAAGCCATGGGTTATTTTGATGAATGTGTATCTCTATCAACGTTTGATAGTTCTGACTTCTCGTCGCAAGAGGACCCCCCACTCACCTTAGTTGGAGCTACTACCCCTGTTGGGAACAGATACTCTACTCCAAGCAAGTTCAAGTGCCAATGACTTTAACAGTCACTTCAAGGATAAACAGGTACAACTCAAGACTGAAAGTTCTACTTTGTTTTTGGAAGTATAATTTGCAAATTCCACTAATAAAATGGTATACTAATCTTCATGGGCTGTTTCTTGGTAAACAACTTCTATTTCAATAGGAACAGAGAGAAAAATTGGGCAAGTACTTCTACATACTTTTTCTTTTCTGGTTCTGCTAACAAATGTGGAAAGCTCATTTGAGAGTAACATACTGTAGTCTGTTTCCCATGTCTGTCTATCTCTTCAACTTCAGAAAGATATACTACCAGTTCTTATTTCCCTTTTGCTTCATTCATAGAAATGATTATGTACTAGCAAGGGTTTGGTTACTTCCAATATGTATCGTTTTGCACATAGACAGTGTTGAAATTATATCACAAAAGCTATAAGGATATCGCTTATATTAAAACATCCCAAAAGTAAAGCATTTCACCAAAATCATACATGAGGGCACATCAAGAAAACCATGGTTTCAGAAAATTAATTCATGCATTTACAGGAACCAGACATTGAAAATCAGTTTACAAATGGACATGAAGCTTTGGGAGTAATGGTCAACACCCTCGATCACTCCAGTCCTACCAGCGTCAACACAGCGCGAGAGTGGAAATCTCAGTTCTCATTTGGTCGGAAACCTACGGAAACCATTAATCTTCAACAGGATATTCAGAAGTACATCAAAAGTCCTGATAGAGGAACTGGGAAAGGTGAAATCAACTTGCAGATGAAAAAACCAAGCAATTACGAACAAAGCTTGGTGTTCGAGAGGGTATTCATGAGAAACAGAATAGAGTCTAGTAATTTGCTGCTGTGCAGCAGTGCTTTCTCGAATTTGCTTTCTCCTTTTGCTTCTTTCATTTGAAAAATTCTGATTTTTATGGCTTTTGGGGAGGTATATCATGAGGAAGATGTATATAGCTGAGAGTTCTTCAATGTTGTTTTTGTCATATTATTTTGACTCCTTTGTATGCATAATATTGAAGAAATCTGTATAGTTGAAAAACCTTTGCTGTAAAAGGTGGTTTGGAGGTATGGGCTTCAGACAGAGATGTAGAGTCTGAGGTGGTTCTTTTTTCCAGATTCGCCTCGCTTGAGGCTTCTGAACTCAGTGACTTATATATCTATTCATTACTGGACTGTGACAAAATGTACTAGCGAAAAAACCTTTCTCGGTCAGTTCATTTAATCTCTGTCTCTCGAGGGTTTTCTGGTTAAATTAATTATTTTTTAATCATTTAGTTCGATTTGAACTAACTGCGAAATCTGAATTTATGATTTTGATTTAACATTTGATGTAAAAAAATTAAAGAACTAGTAAAAAATTATAGAAAAAAATAAATAGAAAAAGACTCGACGTAATTTGGAAATGAAATCTTTACAAACATTTCTAAAAAGATGATTTTGGTTTTGATTTAAAAAAATTCTGGTTAAATTAACTATTTTTTTTTAACTATTTAGTTTGATTTGAACTAGTTGCAAAGGCTGGATTTATGGTTTTTATTAAAGAACTAGTTAATAAATTATAGAAAAAAATGAGTGGAAAAAGATTTGATGTAACTCGAAAATGAAATCCCTACATACATTTTCAAGAAGATGATTTTGGTTTTGATTTAAGAAATTTTCTAGTTAAATTACCACTTTTTAATCATTTAGTTTGATTTGAACTAGTTGCAAAAGCTGGATTTATGGTTTTGATTTAACACTTGACGTAAAGAAATTAAAGAACTAGTTAAGAAATTATAGAAGAAAATGAATAGAAAAAAACTTGACGTAACTTGAAAATGAAATCCCTACACACTTTTCCAAAAAGATGATTGTAGTTTTGATTTAAGAAATTTTCTAGTTAAATTAACCACTTTTTAATCATTTAGTTTGATTTGAACTAGTTGCAAAAGCTGAATTTCTGATTTTGATTTAACACTTGACGTAAAGAAATTAAAGAATTAGTTAAAAAATTATAGAAGAAAATGAGTTGAAAAAGACTTGTCCTAACCTGAAAATGAAATCCCTACAAACCTTTCCAAGAAGATGATTTTGGTTTTGATTTAAAAAAATTTCTGGTTAAATTAACCATTTTTTATCATTTAGTTTGATTTGAACTAGTTGCAAAAGCTGGATTTCTAGTTTTGATTTAATACTTGATGTAAAGAAATTAAAGAAGTTAAAAAATTATAAAAGAAAATGAATAGAAAAAGACTTGACGTAACCTGAAAATGAAATCCCTACACACTTTTTTAAGAAAATGATTTTGATTTTGATTAAAAAGTTTCTTATTAAATTAACTATTTTTTAATCATTTAGTTCAATTTAAACTAATTGTCAACACAATTATAGAACAAAATGAATAGGAAAAGACCTATCTTGATGTAACCTGGAAATATTTCACCAAAAAAAATAAAAACCTGGAAATGAATACAAACCTTTCCATGAAGACCTTTTACGTAACTTGGAAATGAATAGACACCTTTCCATCAAGATGTTTTTTGTTTTGATTTAAGAAATTTTAATTTGTAGTGTGTATAAAGTCAAAATGGTATTTCAAATAGAATTTCGTTTCTATGCTTTATGGAGATTGAATCAAAGATATCCAGCAGGTCCTGCCGGCCTCGGATGGTGGCTGCCTGAAGTTTCCATTCCATTAATCTCTAACCGACTTACTTGCCTAATACTCGCTGGCTTATTAATTTTCTTTTACTTTTACTTAAAGCAAAACGAGGGAAAAAAAAAGAATTCTTAAAGAAAATAATGGAAGATATTTAAGAAAGACAAAAAGATAAAGATAAATAAAAATAAGAAGGAAAAATAAAGTTGAAAGGCAACTAAGAACTTGGTGTTAATATTTAGACCTTAAATCAGTTTACCTTTTTTTTTTTTTTAGACATATGTTAATATTTTAAAATATTAAGACAAAGTCGAGCTGATAGTGTAATTTGATTTTTTTTGATGCATCAAAATTTCAAATTTGTATTTTAGATTTTAGCACAATCATAGATAAATATAATTTCAAAATTCCCTATCTTGCTAAAAAAAATTAAGTTTTATCATAACTCTGAACATAATAATCATCTCAAAATTAAGTTAAATACTTTAAAGGGACGGACATATTCACATGCTTATGTGAGATTTACTATGTAAAATTCACTTGTATATAAATCGTGCATTCTAATTTTTATATGTCTGTCCCAACAAGTTTTTCTCCAAAATTAATCTTCATGACACTTGAACACAAAACTCTACTCTTATAGATACCATTTTTTTCGCCAAATAAAATAAATTATGAAGAAAAAAAAATTAAAATTAGATTATGGATGTGGTAATTTTAGTGGCATCAAAGGGTATATTATTTTCTAAGCAACAAAGGGATCCAAACCTCAGAAGGGAAGTGACAAGTATCATGTATAACCATGAGCGAT
Source organism: Ochetophila trinervis (assembly GCA_003254975.1). NCBI lineage: Eukaryota > Viridiplantae > Streptophyta > Magnoliopsida > Rosales > Rhamnaceae > Ochetophila > Ochetophila trinervis. The sequence continues at coordinate 3,987 of QANX01006755.1, forward strand.
ATAATATATATATAAAAACATATAATAAAGAGAATAAAACTGAAAAAAAAAAAAAAAAACGAAGAAACAGAAAAGAACAGAGAGAGAAATAGAGATTCTTGAAGCATAGAAAAGGCCAGCTTAGAGAGCAAAATGTGATTGGCAGCATGGCTGCGGCTAAAGCCAAGTGTAGGGCAATTAATTAACTCATGGTTAATTATTAACCCAAGGTCTCTCCCACAGTGGTTAAATTACCTATTTTCTTCTTTACTTTTAATACCACCACCACTTCCATTTCTCTCTTCCCCTTAATATTCAGTTTCTTCTTATTGCTTTCTCTGTTTTGGTAAACCACATTTGTTCACCAAAATGCTCAACTCCCAAAACACCTTTCTCACTCAATCCAACCAGAGGCACAGAATGCACATACAGATTCACCTACCCTTTTCTTCCACCATCTAGTCTATCTCTCTCTGTTATATCTCACTTATATATATATTCTCTGTCTCTCTCTATTTAAATACTTTTTTTTTCTTTCTCTCTTTCTGTATATATATACATTGTCATATACTGTGGGTGTTTTCTTTCTGGGTGTTTGGGAAGAGAGAAAATGAAGAGGTCTCCTGCTAATTCTTATTCTCCTACTTCATCTTCTTCTTCATCTTCTTGTGCTGGTCCTGAAATTGTCCCTCTTGATCAATCTGAAAAACCCAAATCCAAACGTCCTAGAAAAACCAGCCTAGGCAAATGCTTGCAGAGCAATGCCAAAAGCCCAAATGCCAGTGGAGGCGGAGGAAGAAGAAGCTCCATTTACAGAGGAGTCACCAGGTCTCTCTCTCTCTCTATATATATATATATATTTCAATTTTTATTTTTTTTTCCTAAATGTGTTTTCATTTGCATGTATGGATTTTTATGTTTAATTGGAAACAGACATAGATGGACTGGAAGGTTTGAAGCTCATCTATGGGATAAGAGTTCATGGAACAATGTTCAGAACAAAAAAGGAAGGCAAGGTAAATTAATTGATTTTTTTTTCTTCTCCGCTTTAATTAATTTAAATACTTTATATATTTGCAGGAGATCTGCATCCCAATCTTAGTTTAATCTATGGTTTAAATCTTTTTTATTAAATAAATGTATTTGTGTGTTTCTGACTCTGTTTTATTCTTTATAATCTCTCTCTCTTTCTTCACTGCAAAACTTCATATGCACTCCCTGATGCTGCTTAATTTAGTTTATTTGGGTAAGTCTCCCTTTTTCCTCCTAAACTCGATCTCAACCTTTTTATTTTTTTACTTTTAAATGCTACTTTCACAGGGGTGTTTCTAATTTTTGTTTATTTAATTAATTAATTAATTTTTGTTTATTTATTAATTAATTAATAATAGGGGCACACGACACTGAGGAGGCTGCAGCTCGTAGCTATGACCTTGCTGCTCTCAAGTACTGGGGTCCAACTACGACATTGAATTTTCCAGTATGTAATTTTTAATTATTTAATTTTAATTTTGGATTGAAAAATTGTTTTTGATGGTTGAAAATGGTGGAGAACAGATAGAATCATACAACAAAGAAATTGAACAAATGGAGAAGGTGTCCAAGGAAGAATACTTGGCATCATTAAGACGCCATAGCAGTGGATTTTCTAGAGGTGTTTCTAAGTACCGTGGGGTCGCAAGGTACTACTAACTAAGCTCTACTTCTATCAATGAGTCTATTTTTATTTTTTATTAAATTTTATATTCTCTATGAGTTTTTTTTGGGGTTTGGGATTCTTACTATTTATTAACTCGGATAGTTGGTAATTGAGATTCAAATGTTTCATTGAAATTGTTCAAATTTAGTTGAATCGAGAAGTTTTATACTGAATTATTTTATGTATAGTATAATTTAATTAAATTAAATTTGAACAGTCCAGTTTAATTTATTGTAGTTAAATGTATTATAATTTTATGGATTTCTTCGGGAGAGATTTTGATTTCTGAATTTGATTTTGTTGAAGTGGTGTTTAATGTTTGGAAATTAATGAATAGGCATCACCATAATGGACGATGGGAAGCAAGAATTGGTCGAGTTTTTGGAAACAAGTATCTCTACTTGGGAACTTATAGTATGTTTTCTTTTCTTTTCCTTCTCAGATTTTTTTTTTTTAAATGATGATATTATTGTTTTTAAGCATATCGATTTTATTCATTGATTGCCATTCATTTAAAGGGAATCAAAACATACATATCAATAAATTTATAATCTTTGTACTTTGTAGTCCCACATTATTTTTCATGAAATTTGTTTGAATACAATACATTATTGTTTTAAAGAAAAAACAAGATTCGTGCATATTTCATGGAGTTTATTAATTATTAATTGAACTACTTGGACCTTAGAAACAAAAAAAAAAACATTTTTTCGCATTGAATGCAAAGAAATGTAACTATCAGTAATAATGATAATAACAATGATATTGATATGGAATTACTAATTAAGAGTTCAGTAGTACTACATGTATCATCTTATTTAGCTTATAAGACTCTAAACTTTTTATGTAAAAATTGCTTGAAAAAATGACTTTTAGTAGTGTTCTAACTACATTGCTATTCTAATTAATTTAATGAACTACAAAATTTTAATGCTCTTGAAACTCTTCTGTTCAGTTATTATTTTTACGTCGAATCTTAAAACATAATATTTTCGAATATGAGATTTTCGGAGTAAAAAACAAAAGCATATATACGACAACAATATTCGTTATGAACAATTATAATTTTATATAGAACATCAATAACAAACTTATTTGTATTTTTTTTGTCATGAAAAATGGTTTTAAATTTTGGATTGTTTATTCCATTTTGTTTGCACTAACTTCCCCTCCATATAAATAATTATCTAATGGGACCATAATAAATCTTAAAAACTATTAATAATTTCTAAAAAAAAAATTACACATGAATAATTCTCAAAAGTCTTGAATATGGAAGGGAGGTTTTCCATGGTTTTTTTTTTTTTTGCTGAAGGAGGTTTTCCATGGTTGATCGAACAAAATCAGAAATGTCATATCAAACATAAATAAATCACAACCACTCAATTGAGCTCTTTAGAAAGAAGAAAAAAAAAACAAACAAAAAAAAACCAATTGAGCTACTATGTTAGCAGCAAGTTAGAAAATATTCTGTGTCCCTACATGCAAATGAAAAACAAGAGGCAATCAGCCAACCATTACTTTGACCCGGATCTGGAAAAAAAAATTCCACGCGCCAAGGCACGTGATGGGCTGGAGGGAATTATGGAAAAAGGTGGGGTGGTTGTCAGTAATTCTACAATCATAAAATAGAATCAGATTGCTGAGTCACTGATTCAATCCCTTTTTATTTATTTTTTGGTTTTTTCTTTCCAAATAGTGACAGGCACGGGGTCACGTGTTCTCCTTCCTCTACCTTTTGCCCCCCTTGAGCCAACTCATTACTAAATACTAACCTCTTTTCTGTTAGGTGACTTTTTCAGTTATAATCTTATTAGTTTTTTTTTTCAAAAAAAAAAGAATAATTAATTAACTATAGTGTTTTTTCTATCACTCAAGCAGTAGGACAGAGTATGTTTTCTTGGCCCCAAATCCAATTTTTGGATCACCAAAAAAAGAAAAAAGAAATCCAATTTTTGGATTTTCACACTATATGCTCTATATATAGCTTGTTTGGTCTCTTATTAATTATTTTTCTTTTTCTTTTGCTTTGTGCGTTTTCATTTATTCTGCCTTTCCCTTACAATTGTGATTTAGCTTTTCAATTTTGTTTCTCTTCTGTATAATCTTATTTTAGTAAAAGTATAAAGTCAGACTCCTTTATATATATATATATATATATATCCACTTTCTTTTCCTTGTTTTTTCTCATAATTTTGTATATGCTTCACATTAATAGCCTATACACAAATGATTAAGAACACTGGTATATTTGCAGGCTTATTATTTGTATTGTATTGGATTTTAATTTCTAATTTTTGAATGAGTGTTTAATATCTATTATAATTAGTTAGTTACTAATGACAAATAACATTGTTTTGTTTACATATAATAGTCAAAGATATATAATTAGTTTCAAAGCTAGACAAATTAACATGTTACAATTTCAAAAAATTGTGTATATAGATCCGGGAACATGGAACCAATGCTTACTGCTTTTTTTCATACTTCCAAGACTCTGTCCTTTTATATCTAGGAAAAAAAAAAAAGAACTGTCCTTTGATTAATACTTCGTACTCAATCAATGTTTGCTGTGTGTATACATATGAGAGATTTATAGTCCTCATTTATATATATTTTCCCTACTTTTTTCTTTTTTTTCTCTTTTGAAACAAACTAGTAAAGAAAGGAAGAAAAAAAGTTGAATCACAGAGATCTTTTTCAGTCTACAAAAGTGGTGCAAAGTACAGCATTATGTTTCACTTTGTACCATTATGATTTTCCCGAATATGTCAAATTTAATAATACCACAAACACGTGAGAGCGAGTGCGCTCTCTCTCTCTATATATATATAAATAAAAATATTCATATCTGAATTAAATAATTCCTAATTATTAGATTGATTAATTAACTAATTAAGAAACTAATCTGTACTGAATCTTTGCTATGTTTTGTTGTTGTTGTTCGAAGATACACAAGAAGAAGCAGCAGCAGCATATGATCTGGCAGCGATTGAATACAGAGGAGCAAATGCAGTGACCAATTTCGATATCAGCAACTACATTGACCGATTGAAGAAGAAGATTGTTCCTCTGAATCAAACCCAAGAACAATTTCCAAGCTCCACCAATGGTGAAGGAGAAGGAGAAGTGGAAATTGATCAGCAACAGCAGCAATTGGGTGGTGCTTCAACTACTACTCCTCAAGTAACTCCATTCACACAGCTTCTTTCATGCATGGATTCTTCACCAATGGGGGCGATGGAACATGAAGGATTCAATTGGAGCTTCTTGGATACCGGGTTTGCGCAGCTTCCGGTACCGGATCTTCCCCTCGAGAAAATTCCACTGTTGCCGGATTTGTTTGAGGATACAGGGTTTGAGGATAACATTGACTTGATATTTGGAGCTGTTTTTAACTCCAATGGAAACGATGTCGTATTGGGGAATGGCGGTGTCGACGTCGGCGGTGTCTCGGAGAACATGGAGGATGTTAATGGACAAGAGAGGTTGTTGTCTTCCTCTTCTCCTTCTTCTTCTTCAACAACAACCTCTGTTTCTTGTAATTACTCTGGTTAAAAAACTTTCTTCTTCTTTTTTCAATTGGGGTAGGGTTTAGGGTTTTTGTTGTTTGGATGTTTTGTGGAGGGTTGGTAAAATATAATATAGAATGTTGTTGGCTTTTAGTTTGGGAATTTTGTTCCTTTTTTTTTTTTGGGTTTATTTTAATCGCAGACAGAGAAAAAAGGAGACAAAGAAATGGAATCTAGATGGGGTTTTTCCTTCTTCTTCTTTTTTTTTTAATAAAAAATAAAAATAGGTTATGGTTAGATTTTGTTTAATGGGGTTGCTGAGTGAAGCTGATCAGGAGTCAAAATCAAATCTCAGCTTTGAATTTTCTGTTATAATATCTTTAAGCATAAGATGTATATTTTATTATCTTATCCCAACTAATAAAAAAAAGTATAAAAATTCAAAAGAGAAAGTGTCAGAATGTGGATCTAGTTATAAATTAAGTTATTTCAAAGGAGTGTTAGCAAGACATCCTTTTCAAGGAAAAAAGAAATCCTTTTCAAGCTATGTGTCATCTTTTGTATATCTAAGGATTTTCATAAATTTATTATTTTTGTTTAAATTGATTAATTTATTTTAGGGTCTACATGCAAAGTTGACTCAGGTAAGATGATAGATTTATTTATGTTGGAGTACATTTGAGTCAAAATAAATGGATCACAATAGCAATGCCTGTACTGCTGTGATTCTCACAAATTACACAGATATCTACATTTGGTTCATTTTCCATAAATTTAAGATATAGGTTTTTTATGGACCGCTATAATTTGGTTGCCTTTAGTTTTCTTTTCTTATCCTAACAGAAAACCAAAAAAATATATCATGAGGACGTGTTTTGAAAAATTTGTCACAGAACCAAAATTTTTAAATAAATGAATTAGTGAGGATCGATGCAATTGGATGATATAAATATTTAAGATCTAAATCCACTTTAATATTCTTTAAAATTAAATTTGTTCATATAAAAAATTTTAAAATTAATTTGTACAATTGGTGCTATGTAATTTTAAAAAAATTATATTTTTATCCAATTTAGTTAAAATTGATGAATTTTGTTAACTTAAAAATCACACCCATAACAACTTTTAAAATTAGTTTTTCACTTTTAATTGTACTAAAAACTTAAAAAAATATATAAAAAAAAATCAATTTTGAAAGCTACGTACTATTCATGTAAAATTTAAATTGATATAATTTATCAATTTTAATTAAATTAAATAAATGTGTAGTTTTTTTTTTCAAATTAAAAAATATCAATTGCACAAATTAATTATAAAGATCCATATATAAATAAATTAAATTTTAAAAAGCACTAAAATGCATTAAAATCAATATTTAACATATTGTTCACATTTTTTTATAAGTATTTTTATATATGTACATAAGATGAAACATAATTGGAAAAGAAAAGAAATTAGATATTTTTATATATATTGAGGAAAACCAAACACTTTCAAGTATATGATTATTGTTGAATACCCAAATTAAATTATTCAATGTAAAACTAATCATACATATATAGCTCCCAAACTCCTAGATAAAAGTCAACTTTATTAGCACTAGATACTACATAGTCTAGAACATTATTGCTAAATATACAGCACATCATCCTTTAACGAATCAGAAATTCTCTACAATAATTTCTATAGCTATTATTCAAGAATTCTAGGATGTGATACGAAAAAGGACAATAAAATGTCAAACTAATATATATATATATATATATATTTCAAAATAGAAACATACATAAATTAACATGGTGTCACATTTACAAAAATATTGACTTATTTTATATTGGTATAACTTACGTGCATACAATAATAGAGATTTTTACGTTAATCCATCATATTTCAAAATAAAATTCTCAGCAACAATCCGCTGTTATTATTATTATTTTTTTTGGGCAATTACAACAATCCCTTGTCGTTTTGTCATTCCTTTGCTTTTTTGGTTAATCCATCATAATAGCTCTATTTTTTAACATTTATGTTACCGTAAGCCTATTTACTGCTCTTTTCTAACTACTCTGTTTTATATTATTATATCTAGTAAATATTAGTGCTGGAGTAATAGGAAGTAATGTATAAACAGTTTTGGGAAGGGAAAAAAACAAAGGAACTAAACATTGAAACATCAGATGTTCAATTTTCCAGCTGTTAGATGTTTTAATTTTATGGAATAAATATCATTCTGCAGAAATCATTTCTGTACACTAATCCCAAAATTTATGCTTAGTCAGTTCTTAAATGATTGTTTTTTTTTTTTTTTTTGAAAATCACTGCGCACAAAAGAATCCTGAAAACAGGAATTACAAAGGTAAGCTCCCCAACAGCTCACCAACATAAATGTCACACAAGGCTTTGTGAAGTCTTCCAATAATGGAAAAGGAGAACATGTAGTTACAATTATCAGCCAAAGCTAGTTTTGCCAAACAGTCAGCAAACAAATTAGAGCTTCTAGCATTCCAAAACAACTCCCGCCCATTTAACAAAAGAAGGGATTTAATATTCAAAATTGAATCTCTAGTATGCCAACCCGAAGGCTCCAAAGGAGACATGACTTCGTTTACCATGAGTTGAGCATCTGAGGAGAAGCTCAACTTACACCAAGGTTTCCCTACAGCACAGGAGGCTGCCCATTCTAGAGCCTTTGTTTCAGCCTCATAAGCCGAATAAGCTTGGAACTGTTTAGTTATAGCCACCACTAGAAGACCAGAATCATCCCGCACCACAAAAGCCAAAGATGCCTTATTACCTTTCAAAGCAGCATCACAATTGACCTTCCACCATCCAGCCACTGGAGGGTTCCACTTCTCATCCCTGCGAATAGCCACTGAGGGAGTGGGGTAATCCAGGGTCCCCTCAAAGTCCAAAGCAAATTGATCAACCAACCGGCCTCTATCAACGATAGAGTTCTTTCCTTCAAACAAGCAAGAGTTACGGAATTCCCAGAAGCAGTAAAACAGGGAGCTTAAAAAAAGAGAAACTCTGGTTTTGTCCATGTATCTGTCACATAGCCAAGTAGGAGGGTCAATACAAGCCAAGATTAATTCTTTTATGTTAGAGACCGGCCAAGCATCCGGTTTACCACTCCAGCAGCAAGAGAATGCAAGAGCCCTAAATCTATTACACTCTTTAAATAAATGGAGGAGGTTTTCAGTACCCTCTCCACAAACCACACACAAAGTGTCTTCCACTGTAAATCTCCTGTTAAGGACTTTCTTAGTTGGGAGCACATTTGAAAGCATGCGCCAAAGGAAGAGTTTCAGTCTCTCGTGTAACTTTGATTTCCATAGAAGATTCCATAGACCACTGTCCTCACAGGGAATATTAAAATTGACAGCAAAGCAATTCTTCACAGAAAACATACCGTTCTTGTTACCACACCAGAAGAGCCTATCTCTAGTGTTTATCTCCGGACACACCATGCTAATAATAGCATTACCCGACTCTTCATTGCACAATTCTCTGATTAAGTCCTCATTCCATCCTTTCCCATCTTCCAATCTCATATCACAAACTTTTTACCCTCTCTTAACATCAACACTGTGGTTTAATATAGGAATTGTCCCCGGGATTCCTAGGATCCCTCTATGGGTTAATCATCCACCCATTACCAATTTTAAAGCAAGCTCCCCTCACAATATATTTTTTCATCCTGTATATTTTTCATCTAAATTTTTTTTATCCAAATTTGCTAAAAAAAAATTTATCATGAAAATTTATTTCATTTATTTTTATTTCATCTATTTTTCTTTTTCATTTAAAATTTTTTTCATCCTAAATTGCTAATTTTTTAACATAAATATTTATTTCATCCTATATTTTTTTTCATCATAATTTTTCTTTAAAAAAAAAAAAGAACCTTTAACCCTACAATCATTTAGGATTTTTGATGATAGAAACATACAAACAAACTCAAAATCAAAATGCAAACCAACATGCTTTACAAACGCAAAAGTCAACATGCAAAACAAACCAGAAAAAGTTAATAACAGGCAAAACCATCAAAATTAGAAAGGAAAAAAAAAAAAAAAGGAAAAACAATCGGTTGCATGTAATTTTTTTCCAAAGAGAGAGTGGGGTCTATTTAGACATTAGAAAAGGGTGCTAAGTGTAGCTCTAATATACTGTATATTGTAAAAATAAACACATTACATAAATAATATAAACAGTATTTAAAAAAAAAATTCAAAATAATGTGTAGAATAGATGTTAAGTTGATGTGTCTTAGACATTAACAAAATAAATTTATATTTTTAAAAGTTCTGATAAACATTTTAAAATTTTCTAAAACTCAATTTTTTTAAAGTCAATTATTTAAAAAAATATATAAATATAATTAATTAATAATTAAAAATAACTTTTTTTTTTTATAAAAATTAAAAAAATAACTTTCGTGCACATTATATTTGACTCATAAATTTTTATGCTACAGTAATTCATATTTATTATTGAAAATGCGGTGGACTCAATTTTATTATATATATACAGAAAAAGAATATTTCTAAAATAAAATATATTTTTATTTTATTAAAATAAAAATTATTATTAAAAATAAACTAAAAAAAATTCAAATTTTTCATTAATAAAATTTTCATTTTGATAAAATAAAAACATCTTTATTTTAAAATTTTCCTATAGAAAAAAGTATAAGATATATTAAACAGTGTACACCATTAAAATAGTACTGTATATTTTTATTATGCATCTCATCAAACATGCTATAAAAAAAGAAAAAAAAAACATTTGCTATTTGTCACTGGCTGTGATTATTACCAGTGAGACTTATGCTATAAACAAAAATACAAATCAAAATTACTTAGTTATATATATTTTTATACTAAAAATCTAATTAAAAAAAATAAATTTTTTAAATTAATCAATTAAATTATCAAATAATATATAAATTTTACTGATATTAGTCACCAATGGTGACAAATAATATTTTTCATATAATTAGCATAAATTTCATCAATAATCTTTCTGATTCTAAAAATATCATCCATCTCTTTTCAGATTTTAAATAATTATCATTTTTTATTTATTATTTTATTCACAATTTTGAAAATAATTTTCATCCACAGAAGTATTAACTGTAATTTTCAAAGCCTAAGAAATTAAATTGAAATGAATGCAAAAATCAGTGAGTCCAATGCCGCACGTGTATATAAGACCACACGTAAAAATTACAAAAACAGTACCAAAAAAAAAAAGAAAAAAAAAGGGGAAAATGAAAATGTCAACCGAAAACCCAAAAAAAGAAAAAAAGAACTTCCTTTTTCTGGGTTTGGAGGGCGTGGGGTGTTTGGGTTGGGGGTTCGTACACTCGCAAACTTCACACACTCAACCTCTGCTCTCTCTCTCTCTCTCTCTCTCTATATATATATATATATATATAACACATACTAATATACGCCAGAATCAAACCGAACCCCACTTTGGAGCTCTCTCCGGCACACAAAACCTAAGAACGTAGTTGGTGATTCTTTACCTGGAAAGACGACGGGCGGGCCTTTTCATCTCATTCATGGCATTTTGAGACTCCAGAAGTCGGGTCAGTTTTTTATCTTAGAAAATAAACAAAAATTACATTTTGGGTCTTCAGGAAACGATAATTGAGAAGCTGGGTTGGCTGGTGTTTTTTGTTTTTCTTTCTTTCTCACTTATGGCGGATATTTTTTGTTGAATTTTGTAAATAGGAGCGTGTTTCTGGGAAATTTTTTGAAAGGGGTAATGGTATTTTTTGAGTGGTTTTGAATGCTTTGAGTGTTTTTACTGCCGGAGATACAATGCTGATGTGGGATGGTTTGTTTGGAAAGTATTTTCGTTGTTTTTGAAAAGCATACCTTCGTTCCAGTTCTTAGAATTAGATGGCATAAAAACAGAAAAGTGATACTTTCATAACTTGTCAGTAGTTCCAGGAGGATTGTTGTGGATGTTGCTGCAAAATGTCAATTCTGTAAAACAAGTTAGGGGCCGCTCTGAAGTCTGACCCCATTATCCAAGTACTTTGATTTTATGGAATTGATATATTTTTTGACAAATTGATAGGGTTTCTGTTAAATTGGGTTTGGGTTTTTGGTTTTTGGTTTTCGTAATGTAGTTAAAATTTTCTGTTAGAATTGGGTCCTCTAATTGCTATAGTGATACCCATGCCTAAGAATGCAAAATACACAATGAAGAACAGCATGTGGCCTTTTTATGGTGATCCTAAATGTTACATTGTGCAATATATATCTTATTAAAAGCATTTAAGCTTGGCTATTCAGTGTTTCTGTGGCCTAGGGTTTGCTGCTAGTTTTTGTTAAAAGGACTGTCAATTGTAATGATGATCAATCACTTATATTGCAAGTTTTTAAAATTAATATTTTAACTTTCATTTTGTTTGCAATTAATGGTTTATTTAATTAATTTTTTTTTTTTCTTTTTGTTGTTGTGAATTGCAATCTTACTTTGCCATATGTTTATTTGTTAACATTCTTGCTGAATATGTTTCAATATTGTAGGCTACTTCAATTATTGCTTGAGCTGGTATTATTATAACCATGAGGAACCCTTTCTGGTAAGCCCACAAGAATACAGAGTCATCACAAAGGTGATCTATCTGGAATGGACATTCACGTGGTAGATGTTGAAGGGGGAAACAGTGAGCATCGTGTGGAGGAAAGCACACTACTGGATACGAGCGAAAAACAAAGTTTAAATGAAAGTTCAACAGGGAGAGATGTTATTAATCAGGACGATGATGGTACTGCTACTCCTCATGTGGGTATGGAGTTTGATACAGAAGATGCCGCCAAGACTTTCTATGATGGATATGCCAGACATGTTGGTTTTAGCACCCATGTTGGTCAGTTCAGTCGTTCTAAGCCTGATGGACCAATTGTGACTTGGGACTTTGCATGTTCTAGAGAGGTATTTAAACGGAAGAATGTAGAAAGCTGCAATGCCGTGCTAAGAATAGAAAGGAAGGATTCAAACAGTTGGGTTGTGACCAAGTTTGTTGAGGATCACAATCATTCTATGGTGAGTCCTAGTAAGGTCCATTACCTTCGACCCCGTAGACATTTTGCTGGTGCTACAAAGAATGTGGCTGATATGTTGGATGCCACTGGTGAAATATATGTTTCCCTGGATGGTAATCATGTATCTTATGAGCCAAATCATGGAGTTAGGAGTGTCTCCCCTGTAGACGCAAATCGTCAAGCACGAAATATTGGGCTAGTAACCTACATAAGGCCTTCTACTCGAAAGAGAACCCTTGGAAGAGATGCTCAGAATCTTCTAAACTATTTCAAGAAGATGCAGGCTGAAAACCCAGGCTTTTATTATGCAATACAGCTTGACGAGGACAACCGTATGACCAATGTCTTTTGGGCTGATGCTCGATCAAGGACAGCTTATAACTACTTTGGTGATGCTGTAATATTTGACACAATGTATCGACCAAATCAGTTCCAGGTCCCATTTGCTCCTTTCACAGGCATAAATCATCATGGTCAGATGGTATTGTTTGGTTGTGCTTTACTCCTAGACGAGTCTGAATCTTCATTTACTTGGCTGTTTAAGACATGGCTTTCTGCAATGAACGATCGCCACCCTGTTTCATTAACCACAGATCAAGATAGAGCCATACAAGCTGCAGTTGCCCATGTATTTCCTGAAACTCGTCATTGTATATGCAAATGGCACATTTTGAGAGAAGGTCAAGAAAGATTGGCTCATATTTATCTTGCTCATCCTTCCTTCTATGGTGAGCTGTATAGCTGCATCAACTTTTCAGAAACTATTGAGGATTTTGAATCATCATGGGCATCTCTTCTTGATAGATATGATCTCCGGAGAAATGAATGGCTACAGGCAGTGTATAATGCACGGAAGCAGTGGGCCCCAGTTTATTTTCGTGGCACTTTCTTTGCTTCGCTTTCCTCAAACCAAGGAATTAGCTCCTTTTTTGATGGTTATGTGAATCAACAGACAACAATACCACTATTTTTTAAGCAGTATGAGGTAGCTCTCGAACATTCATTAGAAAAAGAAATAGAAGCAGATTATGATACAATCTGTACCACACCAGTACTTAAGACGCCTTCACCAATGGAACAGCAGGCAGCAACCCTGTACACAAAAAAAGTCTTTGCGAAGTTTCAAGATGAATTGGTAGAAACTTTTGTGTATACTGCAAACAAAATCGAGGGTGATGGGGTAGTCAGTAAATTCCGGGTTGCGAAATATGAACAGGATGACAAGGCGTACATAGTCACATTAAATGTTTCAGAGATGAAAGCAAATTGCAGTTGCCAGATGTTTGAATATTCTGGCATTCTCTGTAGACATATATTAACTGTCTTCGCTGTAACAAATGTTCTTACTCTTCCATCCCATTACATATTGAAGCGATGGACAGGGAATGCCAAATATGCGGTTGGACTGGATGAACCAAACTCTGACACACAAGGTGTTGAAAACCTTACCATGCGTTTCAACAATCTATGCCGGGAAGCCATTAAATATGCTGAGGAAGGGGCAATTGCTAAAGAAACTTATATTGTTGCAATGAGTGCACTGCGAGAGAGTGGCAAAAAAATGTCTGTTGTGAAGAAAAATGTTGCCAAAATCACACCTCCTAGCTCTCAAGGAAGTGGAAATAGTCAGGAAGACATTAATAAGAAAGCAACTCTGCCACTTTCTGAAATGGTCCCCTCATTGTGGCCTTGGCAGGATGCAATGCCACATCGTTTCAATCTTAATGATGTTGGAGTTCCTGTTGCTGATCTAAATCAGCCCATGATGGCCCCCGTGTCTATCCACCATGACAGTGGCCCACTTGATAACACTGTATGAATATGAGAAATTTTAATTGTCTGCCGTTGGCATTTTTATTAGACTAACGATCTGATTAGATTCTCTCTAGTATGTATTCCATACTAGATATTTTGACAAGTTTGTTGTTTGAATATTTGTTATTGATGCAGGTTGTCCTTACTTGTTTCAAGTCAATGACTTGGGTCATAGAAAATAAGAATTCAAACACAGCTGGAAAAGTAGCCTTAATCAACTTGAAGGTATGTGTTATATGCAGCAAGTTTCATTAAACTTAGTATGTTCTCCGATTCTCTAAATTCTGTTTGATTTTAGTGAGACAGATATGATTGTGCATTGATACCTGCTTTAATCATGAATTAAAATGGGAAGCAATTTAATTTTAAGAAAATTTGCATATTCACAAAAATACTTGTTTAATCTTTCTATTTAACTTTTTTAAGTACATATGATTGTTATATTGCTCACTTTTCTTTTCAAATAAATTATATGCAAGTTATAGCTGAAATCAGATAGGTTTGCCTTGATATCACCATCTTGCTGTTGTAAGTTTCTTTTACCTCTGGTGTAGCTGCAAGATTATGGAAAGAGCCCTTCAGGAGAGACAGAAGTTCAATTTCGGCTAACAAGGATCACACTGGAGCCTATGTTGAGATCCATGGCTTATATTAGTCAGCAGCTCTCTGCACCAGCCAACAGAGTTGCTGTCATCAATCTGAAGGTATACAAACTAAACTTTCTACTGCCTATTCTCTTGCTATGGACTAAAATTTGTGCTAGGGCTCAGCAATGAGTTTCTTTAACACACATACATCTCTCTCTCTCTCTCTCTCTCTCTCTCTCTCGGTTCTTAAGAATATAAAATTTTCCAAATGTCCAATGACATGTCAACATTCTCTATTTTCTCAGCTCCAAGATACAAAGACAACAACTGGAGAAACAGAGGTCAAATTTCAAGTGTCCAGAGATACGCTAGGTTCCATGTTAAGATCAATGGCTTATATCCGTGAGCAGCTATGATAACTGTAAGCATAAATCCTAGTACTTTTAATTTATTTTATGTTATTATTTATGATTGGATTGCTAGATAAGTTGCTATTCTCATTTTCCTGTCTTTTGGGGGGCTCTTCTATCCATGTTCACTTGCCACAGAAATAACTAAGTTGGAGGATCCTGCATTGCTACATGTTGACTAAAGCGGCCATTCTTTCACATGATGGGTTATTGGACAAGAATTGTTCTTATTGTGCTGTGACCTTGTGACCCTATGCAAGCTTTTGTAGAAACCAAACAAATACAAAGGGCCTTAGCCTCAATACCTGTAGTCTAATCATGGTGTTTAGAAGTGTTTTATTAATTTTAGTTGGAGGGTAAATTTGTAATTAACAAAGGATTAGAATTGGGGTTATTGGTGATGTTTGCCTATGTAAGAAATTTCCAATTTTTTTATGGATATTACTACCGGCTATCAGTTTCATAGTTCTTGACTAGTCTGGCATATGTATAGATTATATGTTGGAAATATCATTATATGTTGAAACTTATTACTTCAAATGGAACTAGTGCAGAAATCCACGTATTGTTTCAGGATAATCGTTTTGCATAAACACATACAAGAAGCAACAATGGGAAGAGATTTGAGCCGTCTATTTTTTTTTTTCAGCCACTCAGATAACTAGCTGTGAACCTGAGCCCATCCCAGTCTGCAAGGCATGTCAGTTTCTGTTATGTTGTATCACTTAATAGGTGAGACTCCTAGACTCCATGTTTGCAGAAATAGAAGCTACTATTGCTTGTGTATTTAGTTATAGAATGAATAGACCCTGGGCATGCTTTACTTATTTGAAATTTTTTGTATTAAATATTATAAAAGAGTAAAAAGAAAATAAAAAAACGGAGAGCAGCTGAGAATATAGAGGAGAGGATGGAGTAATTTTAAAGTCTGATAGAGTGATTAAGTTAGTGGGAAGTTGAGGAATGAATGAAAAAGATGTTCAGTTCTTGGAAGTTGGATTTCTAAAAGTTTTTTGTGTTGATTATTTACCACTTTACCCTAAATACTAGAAATTCTGTAAGTCGGTCCTATAGCTTGAAATTCTAGGGTAAAAGAGAATTTATTGTCTACTGAGAGGGATTCATGCCAAAACTGGAAATTCACTTGCCAAAACTTTCAAACATGTTAATTGTCTACTTGCGTTGTGTAATTTGGTTAACAATAATATTGTTGGAGATATTTGAGTTTGTTATAAGGGTCATGGTGGTTACAGTTGCTGCCTAATGAATAGAAATTGAATTTAGGCCAAACCTAGGCTTTGAAGACTATCAGCTGGGGTTTTGTTTCTCTAGATTATATAAAGCATTTGTTCCTAGGTTTGTGCTTCAATTGAATCTTTTGTCAGATGACCACTTAAATCAGTGGACATACTGGATGACTAGAAAATAAGGTGCTAATTTTGTTATTAGGTTGTTTATGTTTACTCTGTTTGTCTTGGACTTTCTAACATAAAAGCATGTAAATTTCTTTGCTTGTCATTAAAATAGCTAATATTTGCTAAAATATAATACGTACTGATCAATATTATTTCTGTGACAATTTTTCTTAGAATTTGTTCTGCAAATGCTCATGTTCAATTCACCACAAGATTAAAACCCACTATTAAGAACATGTATCCTTTATGTTTTATATAGATTATATAGTTTGGCAATAAAGTTATAAATGGTGAGCTTACTAATTTTTTGTAATGATTCAATGTTAATAACTGAGCTTCTTCTAGATTTTGAAATATAAGGAGTTGCGTTTTAAGCCCCTGGGCAAGCTGGGGAGCACAGGAACTGAATCAGGGCTGGCTGTCATCATCTTGGAATGCTCAAGAAATAGAAGTACTGAAGGTGTGTCCTGGTTTATGACCATTTGTGTACAATGTTAATGTTTCATTGACTAAATTGTGATTTAGTTGTAGTTAATTAGGTATTTTTAAGCTATTCCTTGGATTACATTTAGTTAGGTTTTTTGGCTTTCTAGGGTTTAGTAATTTATATCCTCTTTAACTTTCAAATATACATCATTTTCCATGTAACCACGTCTTGGAAACTTGTTTATATATATAAGTTGTGAATGACCAAATCATTTTCAAGTGAACTTTTTTTTTGGTTAATTTTTATTTTTATTTTGTAACTAAGCTTCATAAAATATTTAGTTTATGATTTGAAAGTTTTGATTCTTGATCTCATTTCTCATCAATTTTATTTATTTATTTTAATCAAATCATGTGATATTCTATATGTATTTTTTATACTCAGTTTCAATAAGTATGTCAAAAATTGGATTTCATTTTATTGCTTCTAGTCTACACAAGATAATAAGTCGCAGAACTGCAAAAACAAAACAAGTCATGTGGAATTTCAAAAGTCAAGAGATTATTATTTGAAATATCTATTGTCCTTAAATCATGCGAATGGCATCTTTGCACCATTTTGGTACTCCGTATACACCTTGCTCGTAAAAAAGAAGCATGTAGAGCGCATATCATATGAGATGAGACTCTTGGGAGTGTAGCTGATTTTTATTTCTTCGCAAGTGATGCCTTCACTCCTACTACTTCATCATGCCACTTCATGATGGCCATCTACTGCATTTGATGATGATGATAATCTCTTGGATGGACACCTATAAGTATTTCCAAGGTCACAACTCCAAAGCTATAAACATCACTTTTCTCATTCACTTCCATGGACAAGCAAGCTCTGTTTCAAAAAAAAACTCGTAGGATGTAGCAAATTTGTAAATAGCACAAGTAGTTTAAAGAAACTAGTTAAAATATGTCATATGAGTGCATAGGTTTTGCACTTGCGATGCTTATATTTAAAACAAGGTCATAAATATTGCAGAGTGTCGGTCGTTGATCGTCGATAGTAAAAAATAGACGGTCACAAATATAATATTTTAAATTTGATAAACTCTTGTGCTAGAGGAAATAATTAAAATGGAAATTATATCCCTTAAAAAATTAATGTCTAAGATAAAACTAACTTGGAGCAGAGTGTCGGCAGAGTCAGGTTTTTAGAAACTTTAACTGTTCCTAAGTCGGAAGCATAAGCTTCATCACATTCTTATATACATTCATTAGAATATTCTGGTTTGATATATGTCGATGGATTATAGATTTTTTTTTTTTTGCTAAAACGATGGATGGATTATAGATAGTGACTCGTGAGCAATCATGGTGTATATAAAATAAGCTCCTTTTCACACCTCTCACCCTTTTACTCCACCCAAAATCTACAAAACTTATGGAAGCTTCACAATATTTGAATGTCTTATATTATACGAACAATGTCTTATATACAATGAATTTAGGTAAATAAATTTTGATACAAATACAATATTGTAACATAATATGAATACAAAATTTAGCTAAACAGATATGAACATACACGTATTTTTCAAAGTTTGAATATGCATATTTCAATATAATAGCTTAACAGTTTAGATTTCATAAATAAATTTTCACACAAATACAACGTAATACTAATAGATTTACATATCCTCAGCTTATGAGAAATTATGAATACTCCTTTGCTTGATGTGAAGCATCTAAAAGTGAAAAATAATATTTTTACAAATTTACCCTACACACACACACATTTACAAGAGATTCAGATTTGGTAGAAGTTTTGCTTTGGTTTGCACTTTATGCGGAAACTCTTGAACTCTGATTTCTGTGCGACTCATGGAAAGATGTAAAACGCTTTTGTATTTGAAAAGATGTAGAACGCTTTTATAGATAAAGATATTTTTATTTTATTAAAATAAAAATTATTAGTACAAATATATTTTTATTGTTATTGATAGTTTTTTTTAATAACAATATTTTTAAATTTGTCGCTAAAAATATATTTTTAGTTACAATCTTTATTTAATAAAATGATATTCTCTCTGTAGAATTACTACATATATATAACAATGGCACATTTTTCTTGTATTCAAAAATCTTTGTTTTGCTATTCTATATATTTCCATAAAATAATTAGAATATGATTAGAATTTAGAATTAATGAAAACAGTATAAATATATATATAAAAAAAAAAANTATATATAAAAAAAAAAAGGGGGGATAAGGTATAGGATATTTACCAACAGGTTTAGGTTTGATGTAATATAATAAATTGAAAAAGAAAAATAAAAGATTAATAATATAGGCTCATAAGTACTTTTAAATCTTATTAAGCTGCAATTTTCAGCAAGTTAATTACACCTTATAAAGAACTTGTTGAGATATCAACATGTGGTCAAAACCCTAGCTAAAGATACCAATTTTACAGATAGGACTTTCTCCTATCTGGTTGCTTGTGCAATAAGAAACTAGCCAAAATAAAACTCAACAATCACTATAAAAAAATAAATTAAAATAATCTTAATAATCACTTTTTACTTTTTCCGAGTAGCAAGCTTTCCAACGTCCGCCGAGAAAATGGAGCTCTTGTTTTACGGAAATTGTCGAAGATAGTGAAGAAAATAAAAATTACAACTTGAAAAAATTAACTTAAAAAACAGAAAAACCATTCGCAGCATAACCCACAGATACATGACGTGCACTGCCCAATGTACATTAGGATTTAATTTGAAACATCTTTCTATAGCATGCGAATACGAGTCATTTGTTATATAGACATAGTTTGAGGGTGTAAATTGTAACTATCAATAATACAGCAGGGTCTTGTATATTTTGCCTTATCAAAGTTATATTTCTAGTTGTTTTTTTATTTTTATTTATATATATATATATATAATATAGATTATATCATTTTAAAATTGATAGTATAATCAACAGATTTATCTTAAAATAAACATCTATCTAATAAATAAAAGAATAAAAATAAAGACCAATTTAACAACAGAAAAAAGAATATAATTAGTTAGAAGAACCAATTAATTTACTTTGATTTAAGATATTCTAGTAATTAATGTCAACCAACCTATCAGTAAGAAAAACATAAAGCTTTTATTCTTTTTATTCATAATACTATATTCCTAGGCATAAATTTTTCATATTTTTATTCTGAGTCCCTTTAGAAATAAAAATAAACCAATAAATCAATACACCAAAGACTACAGTAATTTATTAGATTTGTTGCTAAAAACTCCAAAAAAATTGTTAGGTTTGTTGCTGAAGAAATTGTGCACCACATGATATTTTCAAAAGGAACTATTCTTTCCCTTGTAAGTTGCACATTGTCGAATCATTTTGTTCTATGTAATGCCATTTACCATTAACGAGAGGGAGAGACAGAAAGCCAGCCCCATTCCCCTTAAAATTTAAACAAAGTTGAAAAAGCAAGCCCTGACTGTACATTTAAAATTTGGGAAATCAATCGTTTTTCAGAACAATCTAAATTCAATCCTCAAGACTTCTAGTTGTATGCTAGACAAACTAAAATCGGCAAACTCAGCCATTTTCTAAAACGTGTAGTGCAACATCAACTTTTATTTCCCTTGTCATTCAGCCCTTGGTTGCTTTTAACTTACAATATGATACAGCATGTCAACCGCTTCAATATGGAATTTGAAAGTTCTAAACAAGCTAAAGCCAGCTCTAATAGAAAAGAAAAAAAGAAAGAAAGCCGCACGCGAAAGAAGTAATCTTTACACCATATTCTCTTAGCTTGGACAAACTGAAACTAAAGGTGCAGATCAAGCTTTTCCTTCATTACTGAATCCAGTATAATCGCTGCCTTTACCAAAACCAGTGAAAACTACAAACTTCTATAGTCTATTACAGTGACTTCATCTTCCGGGGCATCTAGATCTTGATAACTGCACCACCACCACAAAGAGTGTGTCAAACACATTCCAAATAAAAAAAATGGCATCATCAATAATGAAAGACCTATACAGCACTTACTTTCGCATTTTTCGAGGATCCTGCCTGAAAGCTGGAGGTACAGCAAGAATTGGTGTTGGCCCACCTATATTAGGACCAGACCGCATTTTTCTACCACCACCATCATAGGGTGAAGGCCCTCCCTGGTCTCTTAACATCTGCATTGCAACTTCAGGTGGAGCAGGAACAAAGGGTCCCAAAGGCCTAACAATTAAAATGTGTAAACATTATTATTAACTGTCAACTTAAACAAGATATCAACAGAAAGCATTATGTTCAAAAATAAAAACCAACCCTGCACCGGGTACAGGCATCAATACTGGAGGAGGGGCCATATCTGAGGCAAAAGGGGGAACACCACCCACACCTTGCCCACCGTATACATCATACATAGATTCATCATGATCTCCTCCATCTAAGCCTCCAGATTTTGACTGACGATCACGGGAAGGAGAATTCTCAAGATTAATCATCCTGTCTCCATCATTAACTCTATCAATCCATTCATGATCTCTCTGGTTGGCACGATCATCTCTCAACCGACCTTCTAAACCTAGCCTACGTCTCTGTGGCTTCTCCTTCTGCAAGATCATCAAAGAAACCATATAGCATATGCAAAGTGATTCAAGAGATAATGAAACCACACTGTGAATAGTATGCTAAGCACAATCCTAGCACCCAAAGAAAAAGTTGAAGCACTATAATGGTCACAAGTGCAAACCCAAATCCTTGTTCTATTATTTTAAGGAAGGAATATAGATACTTTCTGTCTTGCATGGACTAGGAAGTTGACCTTGGTATTGGTGCATGTCCAACTGTCATGCTGTCTTTTCAGTACCAAACTTTTTTCATGGGTCTGGACAACAATTACCATTCTATAGAATGCCATATCCAATTGACAACTATACAATTGGATGAAATGGAGATTTAATGTAAATGCAGAAGCTTATTGAGTTAGGAGGTAGAGTGAACTACAGGATGGGAGGAAGAAGTTGAGTATTTCAAATAACTATCACGAAAGACAATTTTTGGGTTATCTTTATGCCTTAGCAACTCACAACAGACTGCACTGGTAAAGGAATACTACCTGGGGTTGCTGCTGCATGATAGGTGTTCCACCAGGAGCATCAGGATCACTGAAAAGATATTAAGGTGGTTGCCAATCAATATCGAATTTATGCTAACAGTTCCAGTGAACAAGCAATTTGAAGTTACCTCATGTAGTTATGGAAATACAGATCTTCACGCACTTTTGAAGTAAGCTCCAACACAATTTCTGGGTGTTTTAGCTTCAAATGTTTATGCACAAACTCAGCCGCATGAAAAAGTTTTGTACAACCCTTGGCGCCACAACCATACTTCCATCCATACTTTTCATCCCTTATTTTCCTAACATATGGATCTAAACCTTCAACAGCTGCTGCATCTATTTTCTCCTTGGCAGTCATAGCTTCCAAAGGATCCTGACCCCTCAACCTTTCTTGCCAAAATGAGTCAAATTTCTTTTCCCACTCAGCTCCAGATTCCTTGGTTTCTCCATGATTCTTTCCATCTGGCCTCACATGCCTAAAACCTTTAGGTTCACTACTTTCAATCATGCCATAGTAATTTACACCATGGATGCGCCAGAGATATGTAAGAAGAGTGTCCAAAAGTTCAATTCCCTCCAGGCCCTTGACAGATGTTAAACCACGTACAATTACAATTGGACCCACAGATCCACCACGAGATTTATCATTATCCATCTTGCTGTAATCAACGCTACATAAAATATTGTCTTCAATACCTTTCTCAGTGTCAAGTTTGCGTACAAGAGCATGAGCTTGTTCAATATCAGCTTGTATTCGTCTAGGCTCTGAACTGACTGGGTGGGCCTTTACCGCAGCTGAAAAATCACTTTCTTCAACTCGACCCTTGCCATGCTGTCTCCGTTTGCCACCAGTGTCTGCTTCAGCATCAGAGTTTGGCTCACTAGCCTGCCCTGATTTGCTTAAGGATGATCCAGTGGCACTAGGAGTCCTACATTACAAAAAAAGTGATAACATTACATCAAATTTGAGGGAGAGAAAGACACAGAGATGAAGACAATAAAATCCATACAAGTCCAACGTTCCACTCTGCAGATCAAGTAAAAAATCCTTTGCAACCTGCCGAGCGTGCTCATTTCTCCTGTAAAGATCATGCACCAAATGAACAACATATGTTTTGCAGACAAATTAAATTCTAAAATGAGTTATGAAATACTCTACCACAAAAAGCTACTGAAATAACCCCCACTTCCACGTCCATTTTATTTAACACCATATTTATGTAATAATAATAATGATAATAACAATAGTAGACATCGTCATAATGAGAATAGAAATGATTGCAATGAGAAAAATAATGATAATTTCAAGTTTTATTAATCTTCAAAAAATAAAACTCACCTATCAATGACTGCAAGTAAATTTGTAGGATGATATTTATTTTTCAACCTTCATCAACATATAAGCCAAAGTTAGAGAGAGCTGAAAGAAAAAACAGTAACCCGAAATGAAAACAACTAATAACCCGAAAAGAAAACAACTAAGTTAACATAACTAGAGAATGTACCATTCCTCATCCTTGTGAGCATTGAAGAAAGCACGCTTCTGAGTGGAAATGTACTCTGATCTGTACTCCTGATACCTGTAAAATCATTTCCATTTATCATATAGCAATAATATAACCAATCAACTAAGTCCTTAGATACAATCACTCACTAACTCTCTCTCTCTCTCTCTCTTTTGTTGGAATATAGGAACATACCTACGCTCAGCTTCTGCTGGTAATATATCATCTTCAAGCTCCTGAATGAATTGCTTATAGGACATCAAGCCCTCTCTGAAACAGTTACAAGTTTCATTGTATTGATATACTATTCCTCATTAATAGAATATTAGGAAAAGTGAAAAAAAATAACCAGGATCAAGGACCTTAGCCTTTTTTTACTTTTGCACAATCATAAGAAAACAACTCAAAATAAAAAAAAATTATGTGGCCAAATAATAACTATTTAAAACTAGTTCTAATCAAGATTGCCAAATGATATATAAAACGGATAAACAAAGAAATTATACAAAAAAGATGCCAATTGGAAATCACACAAGTACACAAGCTGTATATAGAAAAAAAAAACAAAGATAAACGTGTAAAACAAACGGAAAATCTAAGGACAGATCAAAAGAACCAGCCCAATTATATCAAGTCCAATTAAAGAAGGTCTTCAAAAGAAAAGGGAACTCCATGGATTTTGCAAACATAAATCTCAGAGCCATAATAAACTTAAAAGGCATTCCAAGATGCAATCTCTGTACCAGTAATTCAGTATGAAGAAGCAAACCGCAACAATCTTTCCTACCTCAATTTTCCAAGTGCATGTGCAGTATTATGCAAGCCAAATATCACCATATGGGACATCTTAGACATATCCTTGTCTCAAACTAAAGTCCACAGATATAATAACATAAACAGACAGGTAGGCGCATATATTAAGATAAATATACGAAATATCAAAATAAACAGATAAATAGTCCACAGATCCTTGCTCCATCTTATACTCCCTGAATGAGAAGTACAAATACTTTTGTTGATAGTCAAAATTCAAGAATAGTTAAATGCTAACCTTTGTGCACTCGCTCTATTGGATGAATTAGCATAACCCCCAAGATTTGATTCCAAGTCTGCCAACAAATAACTCCAAAAGAAGGATAAAGAATAAAAACAGAGTCCCAAGCCGACAAACATAACAACATATTACATTTACAGAGAAAAACATAATAAAATGCTATATCATGTAGCTAATTAATGATTGTATATCATGTAGCTAATTGATGATTGTGCACTCTCCATTTACAAGCCAATTCACCAAATCCAATAACATAATCAAATTTCAAGCTTCTATGATGTCATATAAAA
Source organism: Ochetophila trinervis (assembly GCA_003254975.1). Taxonomy (NCBI): domain Eukaryota; kingdom Viridiplantae; phylum Streptophyta; class Magnoliopsida; order Rosales; family Rhamnaceae; genus Ochetophila; species Ochetophila trinervis. The sequence goes on from QANX01006755.1 coordinate 28,863, forward strand.
AGACAATGATTGGATACAACAAAGAACAGCTACACTCCAGTGACAATAAAAGAGGTGGTAGAAGTTTCACATGCAAACTCCAGCAATATATGATATGAATATAGCAACCTCAAAGGAGGTCCAATTGAGCATCAGACTAGTAAATAAATACTTCATACCAAGTAATGGTACTAATCATAAGGTCATTCATACAAAATATATTGTATAAACTATTGCATGCTCAATAATCCATAACCAAAAAGTCAAAAAATAATATCATGTAACCAAAACAAAATTTAGATACCTGGAGGCTCGTGTTGATAGCCACCAAGTGGACGGTTAATAAATCGACCATGTGACTTCCCATCAGCATAACTAAGCCTTCCCCCCAACCCACGCTGCTCATATCCCCCATTGTGGTCATAACCAAACCTGCATCACCATCAGCAACAGGTTAAAAAAGCCAAAATAAATTCGAAAAATTTAGCATTATAAAAGTCAAGAATAACTAAAACATTTTCAAAAAGGTATATAAACTTTAAGCGAAAATTAGATGTCATGTAAAGGTATCAAAGTCACGTGTAACATACCATCATGAAAACTGAAATACCCAAATAAATAATAACTGAATAAAATAAATAAATAAAATCCTTCCAAGAAGCCAGGATTTCCAATATTCTTACAAAAATTTCTGATTCTTATTTCCTTTTTTTGTTTTGTTTTGATTTTTTTTTCCTGTGGAAGGCAGGGCATAGGGCATCTACATCTATGGAAAGAAGATCAAATAACATGGTATAGTGAACTCGTACTACGATTCACTGTTTCTGGAAGAATTGCTAAATTTCCACCATTAAAGTGGTAAAAAATTAGCAGAATATTCCAAGCAGTTGCATTATGGAAGTTGAAAAGCAAATCTTATATCAAAAAAGCAACCCCAGCCCCAAATTTCAACAAATTTCCTTTCTACAAATACCATATAGAACATTGAAACCCTACCTAAACAGTTTCACTTATATCCAAATCCAAAATGTAAAAGACAATGTTAAAAGCTAAACAATTCTCAACAAAAAAACAATAACAAACAGTTCAGAAAATTGAATACAGACGAAAGAAAATCACTATCCGACCTATCATCGTGTCCATAACCCCCACGAGGACTACCACGTCTTGACCGCTTGGAATACGGAGAAGGATACCGGCGTTCACGAAACGGAGGAGAGCTAGGGCTCCGTCGACGCTTGTAGTCCCTATCCCTCTCCCTCAGCGGCGGCAGCGGCGATGTCCGGTTGACGTAATCGCGGCGGTTCGGAGGACGATCCAAGTCCCTGTCATCTCTCCGGTCCCTAGGTTCTCTCTCCCTTCTACGCAGCAAGGTTTGCGAAGGAGGTGGAGGCGCCGGCACCGGCGGCAGGTCGTCGTCTCCGGCGTCGGATGTCTGAGGGGATTTGGTGAGAGAATCGGTGGCGGGGTTCATGACTTGCGCCATGGATGCGGGAAGAGCAGGAAATAAAATCTTTCGAAAGCAGATGGAAAAGAGACTATAAAATTGGAATCTTTAACCAATTAGGATTTTTGATAGCGCAACACTACCAATACTAAATTTACTAATAGTTAATAAAAATCGTACTATTTCAAAAATTTAAAACATAAAAATTAATAAAATAGATTTTAATAATTTAATTTATAGATTTAATGAGTTTAAAATTACTCTCTTTTTAAAAATAAATAAATAAAATTTGCCTGCTCTTTTTTTCGGGGATTGATATGATATTATAAATGAATAAATGCATTTTAGTACTTTATAATTTGATAAATTTTCACATTAAATTTTTAAAATTTAAATGTATCACATTAAGCTTTTAAATTTTAAATTTATCATATTAATATTTTAATTTATATTTTATATCACAATAAACAATTAATGTACTTTAAAATTTTTTATAATTTTTATTTATTTTTAAATAAAAAATACTACAATTAATTTAAACATTTAATACTTTTTATTTTGTAAATCGAATTAAATTAAATTTAACAAAATTTGTTAAATGTAGTATAATAACTCTAAAACTTTTTTCTTTTACTAATTTTTTAAAA
>QANX01006758.1:7132-64182 GCA_003254975.1 Ochetophila trinervis
AAAAAAAAAAAAAGAAAAAAATTATAGGAAAAAGTGAAGTCAAGAAGATGGGGCCGTCCATGGGAATTGACTTGGGTAGTACTGGAGTAGTTGTTGTCTTTAAATTTGTCCCAAGAAACATGTAGTAGCTTTCTGAGCTGTAATATTTTGAATTGATGTGTTTTTTTTCCTTCCAAATTTTATATGTAATGCAGAAGTTGAAGACTCGTGTAGTCAATCAAAGTGTAAATCCTGAATGGAATGAAGATTTAACACTTACAGTTTCAGACCCAAATCTTGCAGTCAAACTGGTAAGTTCCATCAATGCCTTCAATCCCAACATGGATATGCAGGACTATATATACTTTTTTGCTGATATGTATTGCGTTTAATTTTGTTGCAGTTTGTGTATGACAAAGACACATTTAGTCTGGATGACAAAATGGGAGATGCTGAGTTTGAGATTGGTCCTTTTGTTGAAGCTCTGCGTATGCGTGTCGGAGACCTGCCAAGCGGAACCATAATTTCGAAAATACAACCGAGCAGGCAAAACTGCTTGGCTGAAGAGAGCTGTATAGTTTGGGAAAATGGAAAGCTGGTGCAGAACTTGGTTATGAGACTGAGAAATGTGGAGAGTGGTGAAGTGGAATTCCAATTGCAGTGGATTGAGATTCCTGGATCCAGAGGCCTTTAAGACTGTATAGTAATTAGTGCTAATGCTCAAGTGTTATGTACAGCTGAAAGACTTGGACCAATTGCATTTGCTTCAATTGCTTTCTTTTAAATGGTTGTGGAATGTATATATATATATATATATATATAGAGAGAGAGAGAGAGAGCAGAATTTTTTGTTTATTTCCTTCTTGCAAATTACTAGATTGTTATTGGGTTAATTTTATCGCTTCTGTAATGAAATGGATGAAAGCCTTAGAACAGTGTTTAAACTTCATTGAAAACAGATTAGGGAATGTATAAAATTTTATGAAGGGATTTGAATCAGGCATTTGAAATATGCAACAAGGTCTTGTATGCAATGTATAAAAATCAAGAAATTTGAAAACTAATAATTAAATTTCAACTTTATTCATCATAGGCTTCGGATATATATACATCATAAATATATATAGCAACAAATATCAGAATGTGTAACTTTTTCCTGGGAATTAATGCTTGAACTTTATTAATTTGTCGGTTTTGAAATTCTATATATATTTGAAATTGATTTCACATGATATTCTTTCTTAATTTAACATTTTAGTTTCATAATAATATAAAATATTAAATCTTGTTTTGCGGGGTAAGAATAATAAATTCATTGCGATAGATATGTTTTAATTTGTTCATATATTAATCAGAATAGAGACATAATATTGTGAACATAGCCATGTAACACAAGCAATATTGAAACAATGTAAAATTTTTCAAAAACCAAAATCAATTTTTACAATCTATAACTTTTTCCAGTGAAGGCTTGAAAGCCTTGTTCCTCCTTCTCAACTGTTCCTTCAGACGTCAGCTTTCCGACATTGGAGGAGGCAAAGACAGCGTTCCTACCTTTCCGACCAACAGCAAAGTCTACAACTGGTTTTTCAGGCTCTTCATAGTCCAAAGGAGGAGCAAAATCAACCTCGCAATCCGTATCGATGATACAAATCGCAGCAGATGGCTTGGTCTCCAAGACATCAATGTAAAACGTGTCGCCTCCGGTGGAGATCGCGATGGTATCTCCGGCAGTCAAGCAAGAAAAGCCTCTGAGAGTCGATTCCAAGACGGCTTTCGGGTCGGAAAGGCGAATGAAATCGGTCCTGTGAGGCTGCAACTTGATGTGTCGGCCTTTAACGAGATTGGCGTTGTTGATCAAAGCGAGACCTCCTTCTTGAAAACCCATGCTGTTCATCATCCATTCGGGTAGCCAAACCTCGCCTTCGTCGGAGCTGAACTCCATCACTCCGCAGTGAGAGACTCTGCCGGTTTTCGGGTTATGGAGGCGGAACAGCAACGGGTATTGGACCTTCTTCATCTGAGATAGACGGTCCAATGCCGACACAGGAAGCAAGATTTTGTCTCCGCTCTCTATGCGACACTTTTGGGAGTGGTCGCAGATTGAATAGCAACGGTAAAGCTGTTCGAAGCAAGATTGACTTTCACTCTCAAACTCATATTTCCATGAATTCTCCATCGCACTTGCTAGCACTGTGATTCTGATTTACTTACGAAAATTTGATATTTTAGTGACGAACTCCGTCGTTGCTAAAGCCCTAATTTGTGGCAGGGAAGCAAGTAATTAATTGTTAATACTGTATGTGTATATATATATATATAGAAGAGTTTTTAGTTGGGTTAGGATTAGGAATGTACTTGCTCTCTTTCCTAATGTTATTAGGGTTCGGAAAATTATTAATTTATATATATATATATATATATATATTGTAAATTAGAAAGTAATGTTTCACAGATATTGTTCTGTTGCTTCGAGTGCACGTATTCCAATAATAAATAAATAAATAAATAAATAAATAAACATGTTACATTCTTTAAAGAATAAAGGTTGCATAAAACCAATTGATATATAATTAGGATGTTTAAAGAAAGGAGAGTACTTAATCATCAAGCATCATTCTCAAGAAACTTTCTTTTGTCATACGCAATCAAAAAAGAAAGTCAATTCACAAATAATATCATTTAGTAATATATGCCATACAATCATTAATTATAGAGAAACGCATTGAAATTAATTATTGTATATTCTAGAATCATGGACCGATCAATACGGTATTTTATTTCAATAGTCTTTTGATATTGAGTATAGAAAATAAGGATATATATATATATATATATAAACCATATTGTATTTATAATCAAACTTGTTCTATATAGTAATTTTTTTTTCTTCTTCTTCTTAATACGTATTTAACTAATATAAAAAAGAAGAAGTCATATTTACATTTAGCCGTTTTTTTTGGTATAAATTACCACTCATTATCTATGATAATTAAATTTATATTTTTAATTTTTACTTAAATATATTAAACTATCTAGCTGGTTTCCATATGATTCACATAGTTAGTTACATTTAAAAAAAAAATTGTTAATTGCAAATATCTATGGAATGAGAGTAAAATGTTTATATATATAATTTTGAAAATAAAAAAAGGCATATATCTATAGAAATGAAAATAAAATAATTTATTGGAGGGCATTACTGTAATTTTAACTATGATATTGATTGTTTGGTGAAATATTTAATATAATATTGATTTTACAATCTAATAAATTTATTTGAAAAGACTGGGTTTAGGACAAAATAAAAAATATCCAACAGGTGTGCTCTTGGTGATCAAACTTGGACTATAACCTTTCACCAAAAAAAAAAAAACTTGGACTATAACTAGTCCACCTTATTTATCTCTGTCTTCTCCAAAGTCCCCAAAACTTGTTTTGTATAATCCTCTAAATAATCTTTGTTACTACTAGTCTACTACTTTATTTCTTCTTCTTTGACTGGGTAAGAATCAAAGATCTATTTCCATGGAGAACCTCATGGGTCTTCTCAGAATTCATGTTCACAGAGGGGTCAACCTTGCTGTAAGAGATGCCGGAAGCAGTGATCCTTATATTGTCATCAAAATGGGCAAGCAGGTATTATTTTTTATTTATTTTGTGATTTATTTTTTTTCTTTTTCAATTATTTGGGTTTCTGGGTTTTGATGTTTTGATATTGAATTTAATGTGGATTTTGGTTTGCTTTGGTGTTGACTTGTTTGGTGGAGTTTTGTATTTGTTTTAGAAACTAATAAATTTTTTAGGGTTGCATAAATCCTCAAGAATTGACTCCCTTGTTGGGTTTTCACTTTGGATTTTACCATAGTTGCTTAATTTTCCTTTGATCTCTCTGTCTCTCTCTCATAGTTGCTTAATTTTCCTTTGATCTCTCGGTCTCTCTCTGTTTTGTTCACAGTTTAAACCAATTAGTTTTCTCTGTCTCTCTCTGTTTTATTCTCAGTTTAAAACCAATTGGTTTCCATGGAATTCAAGTACCTTTTCTTTCTATCTCTGCTTTTCTAAGAAGAAGAAAGCTGCATCCTTTTCATATTGAGTTTTAGTGAAAATGCCATATGCTTTTTTGATGACCACTTTTGGCAATCAGTCATAAAATACTCATCCAAAAGAAAGAAAAAAAGGTAAAAGAAAAGAAAAGAAAAAAAAAAAACACTTTTTGTCTTGTATTTTAAACCATGAGATTTGTATATGCTATATCTTCTAAGCCATTTAGAAGTACGAATTTGCATAATGATTAGCCCAACTTTACAGACCAAATTGCATATGATCTTTGAAACCCAGTTTACCAAAAAAGTAACTGAGATAAAAAGCTAGTCAAGAAGGTGTGGCTGGACATGGGAATTAAATTGGTTTGTACTTGTACAGGTGATGGGTGATATGGATTAGTTGTTGACTTTGAATAGTTTTAGCTTTGTGAGGTAATTTTTTAATTTGTGTTTTCCAACTATAATATGTTTATGCAGAAGTTAAAGACTAGTGTAGTGAAGAAAAGTCTAAATCCTGAATGGAATGAAGATTTAACCCTTACAATTTCAGATCCAAAACTTCCAATCAATTTGGTAAGTTACAGTTTCAACTCCAAAATTATAAATATGCTTCATATTGAGTGTCAAATGCCTATTCCATTCAATGGTGTTGCAGTTTTTGTATGACAAAGACACATTTAGTTTGGATGACAAAATGGGTGATGCTGAGTTTGAGATTGGTCCTTTTGTTGAAGCTCTGCGTATGCGTCTTGGAGACCTGCCAAGCGGAACCATAATTTCGAAAATGCAACCGAGCAGGCAAAACTGCTTGGCTGAAGAGAGCTGCATTGTTTGGGAAGATGGAAAGCTGGTCCAGAACTTGGTTCTGAGACTGAGAAATGTGGAGAGTGGTGAAGTGGAACTTCAATTGCAGTGGATTGAGATTCCTGGATCCAGAGGCCTCTAGATGGTCTTCTTCCACTTATAAAATTATGCAGAAGCTTGCTGCAAATCAATGCTTCAATAGGTTCCTTTTTAGCATATATATAGAAACAGAGCTATGTCTAATTTACATGCATTTTCTTATTTTCCTTTTGCAAACTTACTAAATGCTGTTAGGTTAATTTTTAAATTTTTGTAGCAAAATGAACTAGTCCATGGTGAACAATTAGTACATGTATAAATTTCATGTAGTTTTCAACTTTGAAATATCAAATTGCTCCTTAATAAAGATAGGAACCTGTTGATAAATGGACACATTGTGCACTGCCTTGGCAATGCCATATGGCATAAAAATATGGCTAAGTTGTGATTTTGTGTTGTCCTGTTTTGCGAAAAAAATATCAGTAGCGGAACTCCCCAGAAACGTATGTGTGGGGTCTTACATGCTGCTCCTGTTTTACTAGGAAATCAAATTTAGTTAAACAATGATTTAAGTTAAAATTCTATTAATTTATTTTTCCTCTTTTTATTTCTGTGGATCTTTAATCTGGTTTAGTAATGCCTAGGATACCATTTATATCAGTCCACTGATCTATTGAAGTTTTTTCAAAAATGTTAGTTAAGTCGCTTTTGAAGTCATGAGTCCACTCTAATATACTTTATTAGGGCATAGTCTATGACCAAGTGATATTTTATCCTTGCTCATATATTTGGATTAACTCTTCTCAAACTTAGGTTCTACAATATATACATATATATACATATATAACGATTAATATGAATGATGTTGTTCACTGTTTAAAAGGCAACAATTATTATAATTGTCAAATATGCATAGTATCAATGCATTTGAGTATGCACATCGGACGATTAATATGGATTGCTGCAACAGTTATTATAATTGTCAAATATGCATAGTATCAATGCATTTGAGTATGCACATTGGACGATTAATATGGATTGCTACTCATTGAGTAATGGACGACGTTGCCTATATAAACAATATATATATATATATATATAAATGTTATTACCGTAATGATCTTTATAAAAAATTCAATTATAAGTCTGTACTTAGATAAATATGTTTTCGTTCATATGAATTATAATAGAGCAACATATATTTCCAAACATGTATACATAAACTTCTTTAGACATAATCATTTTAAATATTTAATTATTCTGGCTTTCAAATAAATGAAAGTCCTTAATGTCTGCAATTAATTTTAAATTACATACACATGAAAGCAAGGTACTAATACTATCTAATCAATTATTGTGAAAGGTAGGCATCGAGGCCCTTAGAGATCATAATCACTAAATCCAAATACCTACTTGGAATGGGAGCACTTTGGTTTGCCTTTTCAAATTCAATAGACCATTTGACTTGTCCACTGCCATTGCTGGCTTTAAAAACATGAAGTTTTGCCTTGAAACTGCTGTACAGCTTCACAAGATCTCCATCAAGAGCTACCAACGTAATCGATTTATTCTCCTCATCTACAGCTTCAACTTTTACTTTCGCTGACAAAGCTCCACTGCCTATTCATATGTACAATCAGTTTTTTATGAGATGGATTTGATAATTTTGTGCTAAAGACACATACAGTCAACTTCGATCTGATTGTGTTGCAAGCAAGTTTTAATTTTTAATTTTAATTCTATTTTATTTGGAAGCAAGTTTTATTTTTATTTTTTTCAGCCAAAGTGATAGATATAAAAATTAGGAATTAAACTTAATTGTAAAACAATCATGTTGTCTTGGGTTGAGCCTAACTGAAAACACACATATATATATATTATACTATATAATTAACCAAATATTCATACAATATTATAAGTCTAGAAAATTAATTTTACAATACTATTATTGTATTAGTTTAGTTTAGTCATTGGCCTTTCCCTTTAAGAGTAGTAATGGAAAAGTTAGCTATTAAATAGAGACCTAGTTCTTAATTGAAAAACTCATGTATTACATCATACTATTATTAATAGACTCTATATATAACAGGGAACATTAGATACAGTTCGAAGTTAATTAAATCTGAATTTTTGGTGAATAAAAATGATGCCTCCAGTATCATAAACGGCTAAAAAAACGTAGAAAATTATAATTGACCTTTGCTTAATATTGTTTTAGCAAAATTTAAGCATGGTATAATTTATTATTATTTTTTTTTAATTTGCTCATTAATCTGAAAATTTTAGTTTCATAAACCAATTTCAGTTGACAAAAAATATTTGAAAATTTTAAAAGCTATATAAGTGAACCAAATATATACACATATGCAAAAAAAAAAAAAAGAATTTATTAAAATTACCAAGGTCATATTTCCAAGTCATGATTGTGCCAGAAGTGAGAGCATCACCACCTCCAAGTATTTCACAACTCTTTAAGTTTTGAGGGAACATCTGAACCAAACTTCTCATTTGGTTTTTAAAGAAGCCATAAAACTTTTCTGTTGATGACTTTATCTCTGCTTGAGCCTCAACGTTGACAATTTGAGCCATAATATATATACATATATATATATATTTATATATATATATATTTATTTAATGCCTATAAACCAGTAAATAACCTGCAGATATTGAAAATATATACTCCTAAACTGGTTATGGCACTGAGAGACTGGCTTTGCTTTATATAGGAGAAGAGAGGTTCTTGGAAATTGAAGAGCTTTCAGATTTTTGTCAAGTTGGTTTGTGTGAGACAAAACTGCAAGTTGGAGCTGTGACCACTTCAATAATGTACTTCAAATACTGCCTTATCTTTTTTCAGATTTTCTCTGTGGTCTACTTCTGTTCTTCACTTTGTTTCTGGGCAAATATTATAGTCTTTTATGTTAAATGTTTTTTTAAAGACTTAGTCTTGAATTTTTTTCATGGCAGTTTTGTCCGTTATTATTCAAACATAAAGGACTAAATTGTTAAAAAAAAATTAACAAAACTAATTCTGTAAAAAAATCTTAAACATAAAAGATTATAAATACAAAATATTCTACTATAATGAGTAATTCTAGACTGACTAAAATTTTTGTATCCAAAAATATAAAATTATTTTATTAGATTTATTTCTCAGTAGAAGTTTATTAATTTATCAACAATAAACTGCCACTTCAATAAATAAAATTAGCACCTGCATCATTGTTTTATTATAATATTCCATGAATAATGTCTAGATACAAAATTTAGATTCTTTCTTTTTTTTTTTTGAATCCCAAGATATATCTAGAGGTACAGCAGTGGACACCATCAGCATTACAATCATATCCACACAAAGTGAAGGAAATCTTTTAAGTACATATATAAGAAAACTAAAGGGAATAAATATGAAGTAATTGTTAGTAATCTTTTAGTAGTGAAAAAGCTCTTCTTTTTCTTTTTTCCCTGAATCGTAATGGGCCTATAGCCTTTCATTAATGGACCAAGACCCAAGAACGAACTTATTCGGCCTATGCCCTAGAACAATTTGGGGCTTTCAAGGCAGTTTAAGCTATAAATACAATTTATCTTTTTTCTTTCTTTTATTTAATGATTGAAAGAGTTTGGTTTGCATTGAAATTACCGTCGGTTCAAAAACCGTTAGGTTGTCTGAATAAACAAATAAATGCATATTTTTGAGATTAAAAAAAATTCATATTCAAATCATTATACAAAGTAAGAGTGACTTTTATTTATAAATACATATTCAAAACAAGAGTTTATCTAACACAAATCTAATAGGTGCATATTAAAGGACAATAAAGTAATTATTTATTTATTTCTCTTTGGATAATTATTGATGGTTACATACATTTCATATGATAAATATTAATTAACTTATATATTTCTAATATATATCTCTAATATCTTGTTTCATATATAACCCACATGCAATCACACCAGAGGCACAAATTATGATATAAAAATAGGCAAGAGTAGTCATTATAGGTTGTTAGTTTTTTTTTTGTTTTTTTATTTGGTAAAATAGCTAGGTTGATCAATTTTTGGTAAGGTAAGCATCGAGGCCTTTAGCCATCTGAATTCCAAAATTGGCAAAACCATCTGGATTTGGAGCATCTTCATATGCCTTTTCAAAATCTATAGTCCATTTAACTATGCAACCACCATTTCCATTTTCAACAACCTCCAGTTTCGACTTCAAACTATTGTACGTCTTCAACATATCTCCTTCAATCGTATCAAAGATCATCCACTTGTTCTTCTCGTCTATAGCTTCCACTTTTGTTTTCGTTGTCAATGGAACTCCTGTTTACAAAATTAACTCAACACAAACAAGTTAATTATCTGCATGTAATATATAAATTTGAGGTACAAAATCAGATTTTTCCATGTGAAATCTCTTGGAAAAAGGTTAACCGAAGACTTTTTACTAAGAGAAATTTAAAAACAATCCACTTAGTACTTAGTAGAAAAGTTCATACAGTAGGCTACAAAAACGAAAAGTAGACAATAATTTTTAGCTTTCACTTGGATTTATCAGCTTAAAAATATAATATTTGAATTGGAATTAAAGAAATGGTTATATATATATATATATATACATATGGTTTTGCTATAAAACATGTTGGATTCCATAAATTCTCTAACAATTTTTATTTTTATTTTTTATTTTATTTTATTTAAATTCTCTTCTTTTGGCTTTGAATTTTATTGCATTTAAAACTATTGGATTAAAAAAAACAAAAAAAACAAAAAAATGCTATACAAAACACAACAATCAAATATATTTTAGTGTTTTAATCATATTTTTTTGGTTATTTTTTGTTTTTTTTAATAAATTTTTAAAATTTATAGCATTTAAAATATATGGTAGAAAATAACTAAAAAAAATTAATATGTTAAGCTCTATAAACTCTCCAACAGATAAATTTTATAACAAAATTATATATATATATATATATATATATAATTCTACTATGGTAAGCTTTCACGCTAACTTTATGAAAAGTTTCTCACATCCCATCAAATATGGTGAGTCACACCAAATATGGTGGAACATGGACCACTCACCATAAAAGTAAGCATGCAAATTCATTATAGCAAAATTATATATATATATTGTTATTGTTTCATATGGTATTTATGGTCCGAGATTATATAAGATTTGTCATTAATAGTTACTAGTGGTGAAAAATGCATCACTAATAGCTAATAATAGCTATTAGTGACGTCTTCCGGACGAATTTCATCTAAAATCCTAAATGGTAGAAAAATCTTATATATATGCATATGTGTGTGTCTATATGCATCATAGGCTCTTATCCTCGGATATACATGAACTAAAATTAAAATCCATATAAGCAGCTAATAAGTACTAATGAATACTTTCATGCACTAATAAAAGAATTTTCATTATATATAAATAAAAATATATACTATTTTTTTTTTATAATTACACACATATATATATATACACACACTTTGTCTTACCAAGGTCAAATTTCCAAGATATCACAGTGCCACTTCTGATTTGATCACCACCTACTATTTCAATGCTCTTCATATCCTGAGGAAACAATTGAAGAAGAAGTTTCATTTCATTCTTAAAGGAGCCAAAGATCTTATCAGCTGATGACTTCATCTCTGCTTGAGCCTCAACCCTGCCAATTTGAGCCATAATGATATCCTATACTGTACCAATTTTACCAGCTGATGCTATATAAAGAAAAATTACTTAAAACTGGAAAATTACTTAAAACTGGTTATATGACACTGCGTACTGAGAGACTACCAGTTGCTTTATACAGAAGAGTTTCTTGTAGAGCACCTCTCATGGGTTGTGTGAGTGAAACACTACCACTGCAAGTGGGCATTGTGATCACTTTAATTATGCTTGATGGGTATCAATGTCTGTTGGGGAATATGCATGCATAATTATATTCAAATTTATCTAAAATAGCTAGGAGACAAGTAGGTATATATTCGTTGTGGGTCTAATATGAGTCCTGAAGGATTTCTAGAACACAGGAGAATATATATGAAAATGGAAATACTTTTCATTGTTGATTTTTTATGAGTTTTGATCCACATATAATATACTACACTACAAACACAATTAGAGGAGCATATTTATTCAGAGCTTAAGTGCAATCACACAAACAAATAGCTTAGGGAGAGAGTAGGTTAAGCTGGTTAGTTTGGTAGTCTTATTTTAGCGAGTTTGGTTTTTGTTTTCAAGATCTAGTTTAGCTTAGTTTCAATATTAGCTCCAGTAAGCATAATAATAACTACTCTCTAATATAAATCAAGATATAATTATTCTTTCTCTATGAGATAATCTCTGAGTTTTTCATTTCTAACTTCTCAAGCATACTTCTCTTCTTGATATCCTATCTGTTTTTCTAATATTAGATTTTTACATTACTATTTAGTTTAAATTTAGTAATTATTAAGTTCTACAAAGTTTGGACTTGCTCATGACATCCTATTTGAGAAAAGAGAAAACGGGAAGAGTAGTAAAAGAATTACTTGAACTTCATGGACAATTAAAAAAAATTCAATCCATTACAAAAAATTTGAATCCTTTTCTTCTGATATATATATATATATACACGAAAACGCTATAAACCCCAAAGTTGGGGTTTATAGCGTCCCCGACGTTCAACAGATATTAGAAAGTCAAAATTTGGGGTTTTTTAAAATTGTCACGTGCAAGGCACGTGGGTCACCAACCCACCCCCTTTCTTCCCCCTCCGCGTTTAGCCTGACCCCTCTGAATTTTTTTGCCTAAATTTCTTCCCACACTCTCCTTTCCCCTGCCTCCCAATACCAAACAATTGGTGCCGCTTCTCCCCTGCCTCCCCCAGCCCTGTTCCCTGCAAGTAGAAACCATGAAGTTCCACTTACAGAGCCCTCTTCAATCAGCCCCAATTTATATACATTTGCTGTGCCTTAGCTCCCTCTTTCTCCGAATTTGCCGTGTGCCCTAGCTCCCTCCGTCCCCAAAGATCGAGCCCCCTCGGCTGACTCCTCCAGCCCCCCCTCCTCCTTCCCCAGTGCCTCCTCGATCTGGTGTCAATAAGCAAACAAATACACGGCAATTTTTTTTTTTCTGATATGGAATTGCTGAAAAAACAAAGTTGGTCTGATTGTATCATTTGTATTAGATTTTTCAAGTTTATAGGTATTAGATTAACATTTGTATCATATTTACTTTTTAGATGCAATTTTTTATTTTTTTTTCAATATGAAATTGCTGAAATTGTGATATTAAATTAGTTTTGATGAAAGTTTTTCTAATTTTGGTGAATTGTAAACCCGTGTACACATTCAATGTCCTTGGTGAATTGTGATGATGGTAATTTGGTGGAGTATATATTTTTAAATAATTCAAATTTGAATGTGTAAGCTGATTTAAATAATTCAAATCGGCAATTTTTTTTTTCTGATATGAAATTGCTGAAATAGTGATATTAAATTCGTTTTGATGAAAGTTGGTTGGTCTGATTTTGTTGGCATATAGTTAATTTCTATTTGTAAGCTGTTTGCGAAGGTATATAAATAATTTCTATGATCTGCTTGGTATTATGTGTGAAGGGACAGTGAGTTTCTTACAATTTGGAGCTAGGCTTGGTATTATGTTTGCATTTTTAATATTGGATTATTTTTCTTGGGTGATTCATATATACATAATTAGAAATTTAAAGCAATGACATATACGGATAAACAATTAGAGACATACATTACTTAAGTCCACATTTCAGTTTTATATGATGTTATTTCTTTAGTTAAAGACATAACTCATCTAGAGAGATAGATATCAATTCTCATAAATTTACTGACTGTGTGCCTGAAGACTTGGATGTTTTGATTTGAGGCATGCAATTTGAAGGATGAAATTGTCTTTGAAGCTAGCTACTAGTTACTTTTGATATGTAGCTTATTGATTTGGAAACTGATTCATTAGTGTATACTATACTTTCTTATTGTTTAGTTGGCATATCATTCCTATTAAAAATGGAATATCATTTTGCACCAATGAAATTTATAACCATATTACAATTACAACATCTGTGGTCACTGATGATTGTAATTTGATGTTTTTCTATGATCCACATAATTATTTTACATCTAATCCTTTTGTAGGTTATTTACTTGTTGTTCTATGCTGGATTTATTTACATTAAAATCTAGAATTTATATGAGATGATGTTCTGAATTTATTCTTTGTTTCAGGGTAATACTCATATTTTCAAACTGCAAAATCCAGTCAAGTTTGCCAAAAAGCTACATATGATTCTGCTTTGCAGCAATGTCGACATCCAGTGCACAGGAAAGCTCTTGGCGATTAAAATGTCAATGTGGTAGTAACATGAAGTTACACATCTCTCATAGCGAAAAAAATCCAAACCGAAAATTCTGGAAATGCCATAATTGTAAGGTAAATTTACCAAATTTTAATTTTTTGTTTTTCAAGATGGTGATTATTATATTTTGTATGCTTAAATTGACTATAAAAGTGTTTTGCAGGATAGTATTTATTGTGGAATGTTTGTATGGGATAATGAAATAAATCATGGAAAAATGGATAAAATAGACTCTTTGATTGAAGAAGTTAATAGACTAAATTATAATGTGCAAGAGTTGACATCCAAAGTGAACGGCCTAATGCAGCAGCATCAAAGCGTCGCGTAACATCTTATGAGACAATATGATATAATTGTTTAGTATAATTGTTGCAGCTATGATATCAATATATTATTTTTTGTTTAAATGATTTTGTAAGATGGTCTTCCATATTATAAATTGGTATTATTTATTTATATATTTTAGTTGGAGTTGCCTCAGCATATTCCTCAACCAAACCAATTGTTGAAGCAAACAAATGTCTGCCCTTCTTTAAAACCAACACTACTATCAAATAATATAAATTTACCAATTCAGCTTTGCTTATAATGAAATAAATATCCACTCAGCAATACATGGAAAAACAAATGGTTATTCAATATTAGTACCTTCTCCGGTTTTTACCTGCCTGAGATCTAAACACAAAACAAAAACAATGTCTTGGAAATTCCTATTACATTTGCTAAGGAAAAAATTACTAATCAGCAATACATGGAAAAAAACCATTAAGCTTTCATAAATGACTTTCATTTCAGACTTTCTGCATGGCTTTCATTGAATGTGTTTGCCTTTGCCTGCAATTAGAGGAAAGAAAAAGACAAAGAAATATGAACTTCTACAAACGTGCAATATACCTATACATAGTGCAATGGAAGGGATTTTAAATGCCAAAAAATATTACCATTCCTTTATACCTATACATAGTGCAAGCAAAGTTTATACCACTGACTTTGCTTATAATGAAATAAATATATATTATTTCTTAAACAACTAAATAAAATTGCCAAAGCAACATTTATATTCAAATACATGGAAAAAACATAAATGACCACATAAATTTGAAACATTACCTTTCCTCCAAGATTCAGTTATATCATACACAACTATAATCTTTTCGTTCGTCCACAGAAATTTGATCCTACAAATGAATAACAATGATATACATATGAAAAACTAATATGCTATATATTTTGTACTAATTCGGCTTACAAATTATCCTAAAAATGTACCTGCTTGAGAAATTAATTCGTCATCATCATTTGATGAATGCTCATTAACGTCTTGATCATATATTGTGGATCTAGTTAACAAAAATATATTATAAATAACTCACATCAACATAATTTGAATTTAAATGGAAAAGAAATAATAATTATAAATTTACCTTTCTTGCAACCTAGGGCAATTTCTTTTGTCATGTTGTTGGCCACGAAGCCCACATCTTCGACAAAGTCTTGATTTTGAAATTGCTAACTCTTTTGAAGATTTCAATATTCTCCCACAACCTTTTGATCTCACATGCATCGGATTATTAATACTTTGAACATCTTTTGATCTTCTACTACTTGATTCAGGCATTTCAATGGTGGTACCATTAATATCCTTAACTTTAACACGCAGCAATTCAAATTCACTCAACAGAAAATTAGTACCTTCGGTAGTGAGAGATCCATCATCAATTAAAGTAGCACCGGAGCAAGATAAACATGCATGCCTCGTCGCCAATGACATATCACCGTCATCATTCATTACTTGACCATCGTTATCCCACATCTCACAAACTTTTGCACCTTTTGTCCACCGATGCAGTATGTATTTGCTAGGTAAAAACATGATTTGTTTGACACAAAAATATGCCAACATATGTCTGCATGGGATTCTTTTGAAGTCGTATAACCTACAACTGCAGGATAAATAGTCTGTAACCTTATTGTATGCAATATGTCTACTCTTTGATGAACTACTTCCAGTTGCCTTTTGCACGATATGGACATCAGACACATCATCCTCAAAAGTACTACTTAAGAAATATGCAGCACTTTCAAACATCTCATCTTGAAACATTAAAAAATTCATTTTCGTGTATATTTGAACAATTTGTGTCTCCATTGGGCACATAGATTTCAACTTTGGTTGCTCATTCACATCAATATGATCTGCAACTAACTCATCATGTCTTTGATGATTAATAGCTCTATTAAAACATATAATAAAGTTCATCAATGAGTTTTTGCTTGAGATATACCTTTTGAAAAATGCATGTGAACTTTCAGCTCTTTAACTGCTCAGTATCCCAGCACCGAAGATATGGTTAAAGTATGCAGGAATCCACTTGCTACGTATTCCATACATTTGATGCAACCATAGATTGTCTTCTAGGCCTAATTCTTGTATCAATTATGCCCAACAACTTTCAAACTCTTCAGTAGTCTCAGAGTTGAAAATGACATTCTTAAAGTATACATAGTTGTCCCGATAAAGTATGACATCTAATTTTTTAGAAAACTTTGTCAAAATGTGCCAGATGCAGAATAGATGATAAGTTGATGGGAACACTTGAGCAATGACCTTAGACATTCCAGGATCTTGATCCGTAATAATAACTTGAGGTACACCCCTAGGCATAGCATCCAAAAACTGATTGAATAGCCAAATGAAAGATTCACTTTTCTCACCACTCAACAAAGCACATCTGAAAATGATAGTTTGACCATGATTGTTCAATCCTGCTAATGGGAAAATATCATATCATATTTGTTAGTGTTATAAGTTGTGTCAAACACATGTACATCACCAAAAAAATGATATGATCTCCTTGAAAACGGATCTGCCCAAAAGCATCTGACAAGCCGATTTTCATCATCCAGTTCATAGCTAAAGTAAAATGCAGGATTTTTTTCTCTTTCTAAAGCAAAAAATTCTACTAACAATTCTGCATCAATGTCCTTTGTCTCATCTCTCACTCTTTGTACATAGTTTCTTATATCTTTTTCAGTACATCCAAAATTTTGAGGAGTACCAGATTCGATTTCCATCACTCTATACTGTTGACAGGTTGGGATATTTGCTTCTCCTAACTGTTGGCTTAAAACTCTTTTTGCTACTAACACATTCCTATGTGACCTTAACAAATGCACCTTAGTTGGAGTTACAAGAGAATGATTATGCCCTTCCATAAAAAGACTAACAACCTATTTCGATCCAATTTGTCGCTTAACCACTGTCTTCTTAGCTTTGCAGCCAACTCGAATACTTCCTCGATTCCTTTCATCTGATCTTTCAACTGTATATTTCTCTCTCTTCTCGTAATAGTCATTTGTCTGCCCTTCTTTAAAACAAATAAATTGTTTCCACACTAGCTCATTTGTACCTTTTTTTCTTTTACTGTTGTTCACTCTTGCACTAAATCTACAATGTCTTGCATAAGCATTATAAAAATCGAAAGCCTTTTCTACTGGTGCAAATTCCTGATTAACTTTTGGTTTTATCTCATTTGCAACTTGTGGAGTATAATACTGTGTTTCGCTATCATCTAACATGGTGTTGCAACATTAAGCTTCAATTTCTGAAAATCATAGAATCAATATAAGTTGACATCCATTGTATTATAGCATCAATATAAATAAATCTCCTTGCATCTGGTGAAAATCTCCATGCATTGTTTATTTTTGGTGAAAATCTCCCTGCATCTATTTATTACCATACATAAATTCTTAAAATCAATTTATTTATGTTTACCATACATTATTTCTGCATCTGATGAAAAGCTCCCTGCATTTTTTTTTTGTGAAAATCTCTGTGCATCTATTTATTACCATACATAAATTCTTAAAATCTATTTATTTATGTTTACCATACATTATTTGTTTAAATTGATAAATTATTTCTTGAAATTTAATTGAATTATTTACCATACATGGAATATTTATTGAAATTTACCAAAATTTGCCCGAATTTGATCAAATTGGCTATTCAATAAGTAGCCCAAATTATCTTAGCAAAAATGATAGATGGACCTCCACACAAATAACAGCAATTCAAATCCAAGTATAATACCATCAAATTTTTTTTCCTTTTTTGATTTCTTTATTTCTTTTGTTACTCAAAGACTAAAAATGTATACTCCACCAAATTACCATCATCACAATTCACCAAGGACATTGAATGTGTACACGGGTTTACAATTCACCAAAATCAGAAAAACTTTCATCAAAACTAATTTAATATCACAATTTCAGCAATTTTAGCAATTCCAGATCAAAATAAAAAATAAAAAATTGCATCTAAAAAGTAAATCTGATACAAATGTTAATCTGATACCTACAAACTTGAAAAATCTTATACAAATGATACAATCAGACCAACTTTGTTTTTTCAGCAATTTCATATTAGAAAAAAAAAAATTTGTCGTGTATTCGTTTGCTTACTGACACCAGATCGAGGAGGCACCGGGGAAGGAGGCGAGGGGGGGGGAGCTCCAGACTCGGCCACGTATTCGTACCGGGGGGCTCGGGGGGCCTCGAGACCCGACCACGTGAAATACCAGGGGGCTGGATGGCAGAGGGGCTCAAGACTCGGCCACGTGAAAGGTCGAAGGGCTGGATCACGGGGGGGGGGGGGGGGNGGGGGGGGGCGCTAGAGGAGTCAGCCAGGAGGGCTCGATCTTTGGGGACAGAGGGAGCTAGGGCACACCGCAAATTCGGGGAAAGAGAGAGCTAGGGCATAGCAAATGTATATAAATTGGGGCTGATTGTAGGGGGCTCTGTAAGTGGAACTTCACGGTTTCTACTCGCCAGGAACGGGGCTGGGGGTGGCAGGGGAGAAGCGGCGCCGATTGTTTGGTATTGGGAGGCAGAGGAGAGGAGAATGTGGGAACAAATTTGGGCAAAAAAATTCAGAGGGGTCGGGCTAAACGAGGAGGGGAAGAAGGGGGGTGGGTTGGTGACCCGCGTGCCTTGCACGTGACAATTTCAAAAAACCCCGAATTTTGACTTTCTAATATCTGTTGACCATCGGGGACGCTATAAACCCCGAATTCGGGGTTTATATCGTTTATATATATATATAATATTTTCTGATTAAGAGAACAATAGAAGACAAAGTAGTTACATTTTTTTCTCTAAAATTAAGTAGTTCTCATTTTATTTTGTTTTTTCCTTTTTCCTTAATTAGTATTTTCAATCAACTACTAAACATATAGCTTTGGAAGTAGCTTTCAATTCTTTTTTGCTTCATGTATATACATATATAATTATCTGACTTATATCGGATTTCTTTTCTACTGGGTGACATATATGCACACATCCAACTGACTTTGGTGGGATGTTTAAATTCTTCTTATTATGTTTTACCAACGTTGGTGGGATGTGTGTATCGTCCAGTAAACTGATTTCTTGTAAACTATGTCTCAATTTATAATGAAAAACATAGTAGCTAGGCTAGCAAATATTAAAGGTATTCCAATCCAAACATATATATAAACAAACATTTGATACATGATATAGATCAGCTAGCCACACATGATATACAAACATGAAATTCAAATCAAGCCTTCATTTTTTCTTTTTTTCCAACATATATACTCTCTCATGAGGAAAGTAGCTATGATGAATCAGGAGGGAATCACATGTACAGAAATACTAGAGGAACTTATAATAGAACACCCATGCATGCATGCACATATACATATATGTATGAATATATAATTACATGCATATTTATTGTAAGCACGTAGAGAGACTAGAGACTATATATAGATAGAGTTGCGATAATTTTCAAGCCCTGGTAAGATAAGTACGTATCAAGGCCTTTAGACATCCTGACTGCAAAATTGACATGATGATCTGGATTTGGATCACTTGCATCTGTCTTCTCAAATTCCACATTCCACTTTACAAGAGAACCACCTTGACCAGATGGAACAACATGGAGTTTAGCCTTGAAACTTTTGTACAGGTCAAGCATATCTCCTCCAAGGAAAACAAAGTTTATCATCTTGTTCTCTTTGTCTAAAGATTGGACTATCACTTCTGCTGTCTCTGGAGTCCTTGCATAAATGTTAAAGAAATATATAAATGAAATGATGATTTACTTCCTATTAGCTTAAATTTTTAGAAGAAATGTTTTATTCAACTTTGTATCAGAGCCAATTAAAATTTTTAAAGTTAATTAATTTTAAGTTCAAAACTTCACAACTTTATCGAAAAAGTAAAAACACATATAAAAATTTAATAAAAAATCCAAATGAAATCAGGCTTACACGTGAGAGAAATAGTAATAAAACACATATAAAGAACTAATTAGCTAGTTAATTCACAACATACGTATGAATCTTATCGGTAACGTTATATTTCCAATAGGTGACAGAACCAGTTTTGATAGGACCTCCTCCAAGAACTTGAAAGCTCTTGATATTTTGAGGGAACATCTGAACCAAATTGTGCATATTATTCTTAAGAAAAACGAAAAACTTATCTGCTGAGGATGTTATTCCTACTTGAGCATCAAGCTTAGTTATTGCTGTAGCCATTGATTTTATATTCTAAGTTTGTGATCAGTTCACAGACTTAATTAGCAAGATATTTAGATAAGTACTTTGAGAGTGGAATGTGGGTGGTAACAATATTAGCCCCTTGTTGCTTTTTATAGACCTAGCTTCAGCTAGCTATGATAGCAATGCTTGTAAGGCAAGTGGGTTCTATATATTAATTATATGTTTGATTTTCTAGAAATTATATATCTCATATTGTAATGGAAGACACGGTCATGACTGTATGGGTTTATCACTTTTCCAACTAGATTTTTTTAAGTTTAAATCATTTATATATAAATAAATAAAAGTAATCATGCTTAATTTTGTGGTAACATCCAAACATATATATATATATATATATAAAGTATTGAGTTCAAGTAACCTTAATGATCAAAAGAAGGTTTTTCAATTTTAACCTCATCTCATCGTCCGCCATGATGAGATATAAGTTTAAAAATAAAAAATAAAAATAAATAAAAAATCAAGAAAAAATATATAAATTTTTGTTGGAGAGTTTATGAGCCTAATAAGTATATTTTATAGTAAATTCATATACACAATTAATTATATATATTAATAGTTTTGCTATAATGAGGGCCATTAGTTATTAAACTACCATGAACTTTATTATTAGTTTTAATTTAGTGACTAATAGAGTAGGTTCCTATATACATATATAATTTCTCTCATTAAGAACTTTCTATTTGGAATTCATCCGGATAAAACGTGATATGTGATTTTTATTCTTTTAGAAAGTATCTCAATATGGGATGTGGATACCTTTTAACAGTCTCACCTTAATAAATAATGAAAAACTAAAAATCTATATTGTAAAATTATATCACTATATAGTTCGTGTTGTTAAGGGATCGAAGACCGTTCCATTATATCACAAATTTATATATAGACACACATTACTGCCCCAGCTTTGAGTAGTGGTTTTGGTATGGTCTTGTTTTCTATATTAATTCTATTCACCTGTCTGTATCTGCTGGGACATTAATGGTGCGATGGAATCCACATCTTGATTCAACATTCGTCCAACGAAAAAGGATTTAATACAACATTTTGTGACTAAGCCCAAGTTGATGATGAATTATTGTCCAAATTGCAATCCCTTAATTTAATTTTTTCTTTCAGACCGTCACATAACATAGAAACCCAAACATATATATGATGACGGACATGTCAATAAAATTTTATATAATATAGTTCCAAGCGAACTTAATAAACAAATAGATTTTGAAGATTGTTTTCTCAAGTGGAACCAACACTTATCAAGCGTGGATTTTGCAAGGATTGAGTGGGAATGTAACACAGAGACAAATTATAAATAATCGTATAGTTGGATAGAAATATAGGATCATACTATGAAAACTTGGCATATCTCAAGTTTAAAGGAATAAGGACATGACACGTGCCACACACAAATTAATGTCTAATAATCAAACTATTTGTGGGTTACACTGTGCTTACTCATGAATCATGTGTTCTACCTCTACAATACACCAGTATGAGTATTAGCTTTTCTTTACCAATATTTTGGATGCCCACTGATGTAGCAATATATAAATGAATAAAACATAAATTCCACATAATAAATCCTAAACAAACCAGTAAAACAATGTCATATGGGCTGGTATCTAAAATTTTAGTAAATAGTTTTATTGACAATGGAATAGAAATTAGTATATTAAATGTTGTTTATTTTGTCAGGCACATATTGAAAATTGTAAGCGGAATATAAACTCTAATTAATTAAGGGATTATATAAAGGGTAGAGTAATTGCTCATAAACCCAAATCTCAATTAATACACCCAAAATGTATTAGCAAGCTTGGTCAGTGGTAAAACAAAGCATTTTGGGTTTAATTTGGTGAAGGATTGGGATGGGAATATAAAGATTTAAATTCTAGCAAGCATGTTGAGAATTTCCTTGACTATATTTTATAGTCAATCAAATTTATCTGACAATTAAGAAACAATGGCCTAATTAATCCTTACTCCTTCTTCCCCAAAACAATAGAAGCAGAAACCAAATCTTCAGCTGCCACAGGGTTATGCATCTGCAAATCATATGCACAAAATCTTCAAAAACTAAAAACAACTAAATGCTTTTTAATATCATCTACAAAAACAATAAAAGAGAAATAATAAATTGGTAGGATCTGTCAACTCATTAAGCAACAGGCTTGATCTCATACAATCAAAATTTTGAATCCCAAGTAGCTAAAATTTTGTAAAAAACTAATACACTAGATCAAAATTTATTATCAGCCTTTTTCTTCTTATTTTCCAAAAATATAGTCAACTAAGTAGTGCAATTTTTATATCAATCAGAAACTTACATATTTTGATTGACATAAAAAAAAAGAAACTTACAGATTTCAACAGTGTTTTTTTATCACCAAAAAAAGAATAGAAACTTACAGATTTTGCCACAGAAAGCCAATGAAAAGAACGCAAGAAAGCATCATCCTGAGAAGGAAGGTTGTCATGGTTCCAATATGTTATATTCTTAAATTTTGCATTCATTTCCCAACAGTCCAAGTTCTCTTCATTAATGTTAGCAGCTTTCCTTTTACCCAGGTTTTTCTTTCCCATGACAAATCCTGCAGAGAATTACCAAGGAATTCTACGTCAAAATGAACTACAAGATTATATCAAAGTGTAGGCTTATGCCTACACTTATGTATTTGATTTTTTTGTATCATCCAACAAAACATGATAAAGAAAAATGGTGACAATTTCCTTTTCTCTCTCATTATTTATAAAACTAGTCAAAATCTCAATTAGTCCGATCCAATCGGTATTTTCTATGCAACAGTCCCCTGAACTTCGCCTAGAAGTGTTAGCCGAAGGTAACTTTTGAATTTTGAGATCTTAATCTTAGCCATATGATATACTACGCTGTAGTATGCGTTCATGTACATGTGGACTCAACGGACATAGAGAACCCAGTTAAAACACCAAATTGGGCCTTTACAGTTCAGCAAGTAAATTTTTTTTCCAATGCATAGATAAAGAAGCATATATAGAAACTAACAAGAAAAGAAAGACCAGAATCTGTACAGACAATATATGAAATAACAATCTTAGCTATATACGCTTTCACTTAATTTTAGCTTTGCCACATCAAACAAGAACAATGGCGGAGAAGAGAGACAGAGACAAACAGGGAGAAAAGCATTTTATTTCTTTCCTGCCAAAATGTTAAATTGGAGGCTTACACCTCATTCTGTGGTGAGACTAACTCCTTTGCTTCAATTTGGCAAAACGCCTCATGTATGCCTTTAAGCCTTTCAAAACCTCGATAAAGTAATTTTTCTATTATAATAAGCATGTTTATGTTTGTGTGCTACAATGTGACTTAAATTGGGAGAAGTGGTAATTATATCATAACCAAAAATCTTCAAAACTCAACAACTTCATAGGAAAAAAAAAGTAACAAACACATGTAAAGCAAAAAAACCCAAAAGAAATCAGACCTACATGTGAGGGAGAGTGCCATATAATCAACAAAAGTGAGTAAAATAAATGTAATGCATTGGTGGAAGATGTTGCTTTTATTTGGATTCTTTGCTTGCTTTAGAGAAGAAATCCAAAAGCGCGTTATATAAACATCATAGTCGGAAAGAGATTCTAAGAATATTGGGAAAGTAGTTCAAAATTTAGCAAATAGTTTCCCTATTCATATCATTTATATATATAGCTAAAATTCCATAAGTGTCAAAAAGAAATAGGTTGTAGACAGAACATGGCATTGACAATTGTACGTATGAACACTCAAAAGAATACTAAAACCAAGTAAAAGCTATAAAAGTTGACAAAGAAGAACTTTAGAGAAGAATGTATTCGAATCTCTAATACGTGTATTTTTTTCGTAGTCGGAGGCTGTAAATTGACACTTAATTAGCTGGAGTTGGGATAATATGGATGGGACTTGGAGATTATGAAATGTGTTTGCTTCTCAAAGGATACATAATATATGTAGAAGTTGACTAAAGAAAAAAATAATAATCTTATGAGCATATAAATTTATTCTTTGTTGTTTTACACATAAATATTATTGAATTAGTACAGTAAAATATGCTGACATGTAAAATTTCAACTTGGGATTGGAAAAAGCAGTTCTGAATTCATTAATTATTGTAATCATGCTTATGCAATTTCTTAAGCTTAAGCTTTCCGGCAAATCATTAGTAAATGCGCTCAATTATTTACATCAAGCTTACACACAATCTTAATATGTACCGTAAGTTGTCACAACCACGAGACTTCAACAAACATGCAATTAATTTTTTTTTAATTAAATCAACAATTACATTTACTAACCAAACCGATCCAGTTATCTTAAGTTTATGTACTAATAATAACTGAACTTGATTGCCATAGTATTTAGTTGCCAGATGTTACCCTATATGAGTAATGTAGGTAGAAGATCCAATAATCCTAAAGCACCATAAAATCTAAACATAAACAAGCTTGGTATAAAGTAAAAACAACACAAACTGTTGCTAATAAACAAAAGAAAGAAGAAAAATTTACACAGCGAAAATAAGTAATTGAAAAGTAAATCCCATTTTGCCGTTTGAATTATAAACATAGGTCTGCATGGTCACTCACACACACATCACAAAAATAACAAAAATTTTAAAAAATAAAATAAAAATTCCAAGCGTTGTAGAATGAGATACCAGAATACCCATCTGGGATGGAAATTGTAGCTCCTTGTAGCTTCCTTCCTCTGAAATGTGCTTCCTTTACGCTTAAACCCTCAACTTCCAAACCGATTGATTTGGGTTTAAAGTAATCGGAAACAGAGCAAGGCCCATTGTACTTGACGGCACAGGGGAGTAGGTGTACCTCACCACTTAGATCCGCCACCTGTCCCTTGAAATTTATGCTCCCCTGGGTTGTTCCATTTTTCTCCATTTTTGCACCCAAACTTCACTTACCCATAAACGCTAAATCCCTAATTTTCTTCTTTCGATTTGGAGCTTCTCTCGTTGACTAAAATGGGGCTTTCCAGCTTCCTTCTCAACTCATTTCCCGCGCTTTCCAGCCTCCTCGCTCCTCAGTCAGCCCATCCCACTCCATTTCCCGGGATGTAAATTTGGGCCGCGGCCCGACCAAGTCTTCAATCTGTTTGGGGCGCGACGACAAGGTACAGAGCAATTGTATTGGGCTTGACCAACGGATTATTATAACAATAACCACTGATATGGACTATCAAAATTCTTTTTAAAGTGCTAGTTAAGTTGTGTTTAAAATTTTATGCTCATATATATTTACTAGACATAATTTATTGTCAAAGTAAAATTTTATCTTCTTTTTTTTTGGGTAAAATAGTAAAATTTTATCTTTAGTGGTATCTTTAAATTAACTTTTCAACCCAAAACTCTACAATCTATTATTTTTATTAGACGGCATTTCCATAAAATCTACATGTACGTTTGTTGTTGACTACATTTCTTTAATGGGTTTCAATTTAACTAAATTAAAAAGAAAAAAAAAAAACTTATAAGATTAGCATGTAAAACTAAATGTGCTCCTCTACATGAGCATGCCTTCAGAATAAGTTGAGAGATATCTCACAAAATATTATATATTTTTCACAAATTTTATGTAGACTTTTGTTAATAATTATATAGACTTTTGCAAATTTTATTATAAATATAAAGAAGTCAACTTTTAAATTCATAGAATAAAAAAAAAACACGTCAACTAAAATTCTGTCATATCATCATCAACATATATTTTGATAAATTAATTGGTCAGTCGAGTATTATAGATTTTAGAAATCATCAAAGATATTAAACAATGTTTTTTTTTATAATTAGATATTAAACAATGTTAAGTATCAACATATACGCACTTTGAATATTAATCGGTTAATTCCATCATTTTCTTTTTGAAAAATTAAAAGACAATACAATTTAACATTATGAAAGATAACTATAATGGTAGCAAATCTACCTGCTTAAAATGCAAGTTCACCTAATATCTTAAAATAGGAAATGCAAATTTACCAAACTATTTGGAATATTTTTTTTTTGGTTGGTACTATTTACAATATTCCAAAATGGAAAAAAAAAATAAAAAATTTCCAAGACCAGACTCCTTTTTAGGTAAAAATAATAAATGAATAAATAAAAGTGCAAGTGTGGAACTTTTACAAAGGTCAAAAATAAAAATAAAAATAAAATGTACATATTTCCAAACCCAAAGCGTCTATGTCCATTCTCCTACTTTAGTCAAAATTTCTCTTCCTATTCAAAATCAGTTTGGTCAAATAATAATTATAATGATCGTAATGATTTGAAATAATTAAATTTACTTAACGTGATTAATAAAAATTATAAACAATGACCCTGGTTTGTTAGTTTTATTCACTATTCAAAAAAAACTACCATAACTAAATTCACATGTATAGAATTGAACGCACAACATACATAAAAACTAGGAGACCATTCGGCCACCTCCTCGCCAAGCCAAAATAGCAAAAGAATACGAGCGAAGCAGAGGAAGAAGCGGAAACGCCATTGAAATAGTGGTGCAGAGCTTAGCTCCGAAATATCCCAGACCTACCATCCCTGTTACACCTTCAAAACCATAACCCAGAACTTGAATAAGAAAAAAAAAAATTTCCAACCAAAGTTTGTTTCTTTTAGAAATTTGCAGAACCGGGAACTTCCATTGGTGGCTACCTTTCCTACCCCACCTTCTTCTTCTCCGGCGGCGGCGTCGGAGGAGGTGGCCTGGAAGTTATATCTCTTTTCCTCCACTTTGGTTTTTATTTTCCGGCACATTTTTTTTTTTCTTTCTGGGTCTGTTTGGCTTTTGGACTTGCTGGTTTGTGAGAGCTGAGAAAAAGAAAGAAGTAGTTGTAACATGTTGACAATCAAGAGGGTAGCTACTGTTGTTTCAAATTATCAGGAGGAAGGTTCAGGAACATATTTAGATCAAAGGGCATTGGGTTGTGGCCGGAATTGTCTTGCAAAATGTTGCTTACCTGGTATTCTACAAATTTCCTATTCTATTTTTTTTTTCTTTCCAAGTAAAGTTATCGTTTGGATTTTTTACTATTATTATTGTTTATATATCTTTAGGTTTACTCAAATGGGGGGTTTTAAGGCTTTCTATCTTTGCTTTGAAAGAAAATCTTAACTTTGGAGAAGTGGATAAATACTTCATGATATTTTTATTATGGAAAAAGTGATATGTAGCTTTTGAGAACAAAGAAAGCATCCTTTTGACAATTGAAGGGAAAAAAAAAAAAAAAGGAAGGGTGAAATAAACTACATTCACTGTTCTTGTGCTATTCTGAGGTTTGCCTTAATTTAATAAGGAATTTTTATATTGGTATTTGGTAAAGATTTAACGTTTATATTTTAGTATAGAAAAAGATCACTTTTAAAATTATAGGACAAATTATTTTGGGAATTACTATTTCTTGTAGAAGAGTTTTATGATGTTGTAAGCTTCTGTCATAAATCTTATTTCTTTGATGTATCAGCGTCTAAGCTTCCTCTGTATACATTCAACAAAGATGGAGAGGTTACTAGCGAACATAGAGTTGTGACAGAGGAGCATTCTCGTATCTCTTTCCTGCACAATTTGTTGTTTGGACAGTGGGAGGATCGAATGAGCCGAGGCCTTTTTCGTTACGATGTAACCACTTGCGAGACAAAGATTATTCCTGGACAGTATGGATTTATTGCTCAGCTAAATGAAGGACGCCACTTGAAGAAACGGCCTACTGAATTCAGGATTGACCAGGTTCTTCAAGCTTTTGATGAGAAAAAATTCAATTTCACCAAAGTTGGCCAAGAAGAAGTGCTTTTCAGGTTTGAACCTAGTGACAGCAATAGCCAATTTTGGCCAAGTGCACCTGTTGATATGGATTCAAACTCTTCTAGTGTTGTTGCTATTAATGTAAGCAGATGCAATTCTTTTCCCCTAACAGAATTTGAAAATTATCAAATTTGCATGTGCATTATAAAATCTCTGTTCTATTCTAGAAATTTTGCATGTTTGTATAATTTGTTATTCATAGAGAATCAATGTGTGATTTTTTTTTTTTTATCATGCTGACCCAATTTTGATAAAATATTAGGTGAGTCCTATTGAGTACGGACACGTCCTCTTGATTCCCCGGGTTTTGGACTGCTTGTCCCAGAGAATTGACCATGAGAGCTTCTTGCTTGCAATGCATATGGCTAAAGAAGCAGGTGATCCATTTTTCAGGCTGGGATATAACAGCTTGGGTGCTTTTGCCACTATTAATCACCTACATTTTCAGGCAACTTTCTTTTTCCACTTAATCTATTTGCAAGCCTTCTGATTTATTACCTTCTATGTAAATTCATCTTTGTGTGTACCGAGTTTGAGCTAATTGATCGATTTACCTGATACAGGCATATTACTTAGCAGTTCCCTATCCTATTGAGAAAGCTCCAACTCAGAGAATAATCACGGCGAAAGGTCTGGAAAAGAGAGGAGTTATTGTTTCACAGCTCTTGAATTATCCAGTGAGGGGGCTTCTTTTCGAGGGTGGAAACACAATGCGGGATTTATCTGATGCTGTTGCTAGTTCTTGCATTTGCTTGCAAAACAGCAACATTCCTTTCAATGTTCTCATCTCTGATTGTGGGAAAAGAGTCTTTTTGTTCCCTCAGGTACTTTTTCTATCTCTTATATCTTTCTTACTGCTTTTTTTCTTAGTCATCACATTTGCGGATGTTGTCCTTTTACATAATATTGCATGCAGAGTCAATTTCCACACAAGTATATGACTTAGATTAGAGGTTTAGATTTTTAATTAGTACACTTAGATGCTAAAAAATCTTTCTGCGGCTTCAATTTCCTTTTAGGTGTAGATTTCAATTGGTACTCTTCGATGCTGAAGAACTTTCTGTGACTAGTCTTGTTAACTATCTTGCATTCTAGGAACTATTGGGTTGCTATTTTCAATGAATCGGTGCCATGTTTTCATAGTAATTTACAGTGCAATGATATGAAACAATTTATCGCTCTGTGATTGGATTTCTATGCACTAAAGCTTACTTTTATTCGGACATGTAACTAACATGATCTTTTCTTGGCATTCACGATTGTTCACTGTTTGATGTTTTCCACTTACTCTATGCTCGCTGTAAATTAAACAAGCAGAGTATATTGATATTGAAGTCGAACGCCTAGTCTGAATAAGACATGTGTTTAAATTTATAATTGAGAAAGCTAGCTTGATGCATTTGGTTTGAAAATTGAACTAATAGTCTGTGGCCTACATCTGTATGATCAGTCATTTGCAGAGAAACAAGCATTAGGAGAAGTAAGCAATGATATCCTGGAAACTCAAGTGAACCCGGCCGTGTGGGAAATCAGTGGCCACATAGTTCTGAAGCGAAGGAAGGATTTCGACGATGCATCAGAGACATATGCATGGAGACTTCTCGCCGAAGTTTCCTTGTCAGAAGAGAGATTCGAAGAGGCGAAGTCATATATATTGGAGGCTGCTGACAAAAAGGAGGAAGAAGCTCGTTGTAACCCAGTTTCTCCTAAAACTCCCTCACATTTATCTCAAGATTGTCTTGGTTCTTCAGTACTGAAGGAATGCCAGAGAACTTGTTTCTAACCTAATATCTTCTTCTGTAGATTGAAACCACTGGATCTTCAACAAATTGAACTTCTGGTTTGATGGAAACTTACAAGATCTTTATATTTGCAATTAGATTGCCATTAGTTTTGTTAGTTAGATCTGTTGCTGTTGTACATAAAACTTGGAATAACCAATGTATTTATGTATACTACTTGGATAAACCTCTAAAATCTGAGAGGATCATCCAACTTTTACCAATATAAAAAAGAAAACTCTATTTCCAATTTTCTTTTTGTTAAGAATTAAAGCATGTATACTAGAATTACACTAGAATTTGTACAGCTAATTGTTTCCTTGTTTGCTTCGAAGGAGATAGCACAGTTTTCTTTAAACTTCTCACTTTAAAATTTTAATAAATAAATAAAAAACACACTATAATAATAACAATAGAAAATAAATAATAAATAAAAGCACATGTTGAAAATTAGAAAAACTAACCACCGATGAACCATAATATATATGTGTGTGTGCGCGCGCGCGCGGGGGGAAGACCAAAAGAAAATAACCATAATATATAGGCTCACACAAGGAAGGATATCATCGAAACGTTAATTAATCATATCTTAAATATGAATTACTTGTGGTCAAAATAAAAATCATCTAACGTTCACTTTTCCATATTAGATATTTAGTTTTTAAAAAGTCGAAACAAAATTTAATAAAGCCAATTACCAATTAACATAAATTAAAAAAATTTACTAATTAACATATTCATATGGATACTATTAGCTGTCATATGCGGTCCGAATCTACCACTTGGCAGTTGCTAAATGGTACAACTCAAGCTAATTAATGGTTTTTTAGAATAAATCACTAAATTTTTAATATAACTTTTATTACTTTTTTAATATAGTAAACGGATAATAATTAATAACATTTCATCATATCTTCAATTACCATTATCAAAACAAAGGTTTTTTTTGTTTTGGTAAATATTATCAAAACAAAGTTTGAATTGACCTCCGAAACAAAAACTAATTAAAAGGGTTGAATTGGAAGTGCCAATTGCTAAATGCTAATCACCAAACTTCCTCCCGAGCAGTAATTAATTGAAAAAAAAATTAGTCATATCGATCATTAAATACCCCCACCAACACTCATCATTTTCGTTCTCACGGCCAAATAGACCAAAACTCTCAAAATAATTAATTAAACAAAACTAAAGCGAGACTTTTTCTTTTTCTTTTTTTTGCTTTGAAAAAGGAAAAGGCTAAAGGTAGACTTGCTCCAAAAGAAAAGGACTTCCCGTGACGTGAGGTAAACACGCATTCCCAGTATTTATATAAATATTCATATCCCGTAAAGCACGCAATCCCCATCGAATCCCAATAGAAACCCCAAAATCAAAAGTCTTCCAATTCACGCAACACAGCGTGGACTGAAAAATCTACTGCGCACATAGTGTCGTACCTCTACAGAGGGAAACTTTCCGGGAAAATAAAGAATGGAAAAGGAAAAAAAAACATAAAAACAGAACAAATCATATCAAACTTACTAATATTTCACGAATACTTTGCTGTTTCCACTACTCTTTTACCACGTTTTGATGATGTATCATCAGAGAAAAAAAAGAAGAAGAATAGTAGCGGAAACAAAACAAAAGAAAAGAAAACACGATCAAATCCAACAGTTTCTTCTGTGCACCTAAAATCTAGCTATGAACTACTCACCTAAATCTAAAAAGTCTCTAATCTCGAGACATCATCTTCTTGAACTCCTCAAAGTTGACGCATCCATCGCCATCTACGTCAACCGACTTGATCATCTTCCTACAGTCGCCCAGCGAGCACTTCTCTCCCAATCCTTTCAACACCGAATGAAGCTCAGTCGCCGAAATGAGACCGTTCTTATCAGCATCATATAGATCAAACGCATCTCGGAGTTCTTTGGTGCCGCACTTATCTCCGTCCGATTCGCCACAGTAGAAAAGCGCGAATTCGCGTGGATCAATGTATCCGTCGCCATTCTTGTCGATCTCCGCCATAATGCGCTTCACCTCCTCGTCCGAAGTCTCTGAACCGAGAGCACTCAAGACGTTCTTGAGCTCGGCGCTGGAGATTTTTCCGTCGCCATTCTTGTCGAACTTGTTGAAGATCTTCTG
This sequence comes from Ochetophila trinervis, assembly GCA_003254975.1. Classification (NCBI taxonomy): domain Eukaryota; kingdom Viridiplantae; phylum Streptophyta; class Magnoliopsida; order Rosales; family Rhamnaceae; genus Ochetophila; species Ochetophila trinervis. The sequence goes on from QANX01006758.1 coordinate 38,728, forward strand.
CACATCGTCCACGGACTTGCCGTTCTTCTTCGCCATCGTCGCAAGCTCCAGAAGACTTTCTCGTTATTTTACTTCATTTTATTTTTTTTCCTATTCGCTTCAGTCTTTTGGGGGTATTTATACCGAGTGGAAAATTACGCGGTTTCCGCATGTTAGGGCGGTGATAATCCGGTGGAGTTGCGGATACGGGAAAGAATTGAGGAGTAGCAATTACTGGAATACGCAAATTGCCAGCGGAGCTTGTTTGGTTTCCCTTTTTTTGGTTAAAGAACAATGCTGACACGTGGAAGAGAGAGGTGGAGTGTGGTACAGTCTATCATTTTTAGTTGAGTGGTTGGTGGCAGAGCAAAGATGAGATCCACAGAGAAAATCAGTTAATGAAAAAACAATTAAGCGGTTCTGAGAACAAATAGTTTCATCATCAATTTATATAGAATTTACACATAATGTTATAGTTTTTATGTATTGGGACCACTGATTTTCATTCTAGTTGATGGTTGATACGGACCTTTAATTAAGGATTTGATATAGTTTATACAAATAAATATTTTAACAGTAAAAAAATTTATAGTAAAATTTTAAATGCGTTTATTAAAAAATTAATACTTGATTGTCATTTTAACAAATGTTTTTGATAGATTGTTTGGTTAATATAAATTTAAAAATATTTATAATTTTTATTTATTACACATAAATATTTAATTAATTTTTTAAATATAATAATAAAGATAAAATTGATAATAAAAAATATTTAAATTTTCCATAAGTTGAAATATTTTTTTTTTAAATTTAAAATTTGAATTTGTCTAAAAATAACTTAAAATAGCAATTTTTTATCAATAAATAATTATTAATCTGTGTGCTAAATATTTAATAATTATTTAAAACCTTTCAAAATTTTAGCATAAATATTTAAAAAATTTCAAGTAAAATTTAAAAACAAAAAAAATAAATACCAAACGGCTAAGGGTGTCACTTGAAGGGCTCTGGCAGATACACGGTTGCGGAGGAGTAAGTTGCAATTTTTTTTTTTTTTTTTGATAAAATGGAGTAAGTTGCAATTAGGTATTAGGTGGGACTGAGTAACCTATTCAAGCGTGAATTAATTTTTATGAAAGCGCGTGGAATTTAATACACTTAATTTTTAATTAATAAAACCGATTACGCGTTTTGACCTGTTTGTTTGTTTTGTTTTTTATGTTTATTTTTTTATTTTTTTTAATTATGTGGTGGTGGTGGTGGTACTCAAATGGTGCGGAACAAGTACAAAACATAAGATATTTGAGAACATTGGGACACAAAATTTTGGAGGAAATCGATTGGACAAATTTTACTTTTGCAGGGATGGACATCAGTCACGGAATACGGATGCTAAAGATTCGAAGCTTTTCCACATGGTATTGAAACTTTTTTTTTTTTTTTGCTAAATCACATGGTATTGAACCTTTTTTTTTTTTTTGGTGAAACACATGGTATTGAACCTATGAAAGGTAAATAACTTTTTATATGACAGCAGGAGACAATGCTATGTATTATTGTAATTAATTGAGAAAAGTAACACTCTACCAATCATCATCATTATATATTGTGATACTTTATATAGTAAATATTATTTGTTTTTAGAGATCTGAAAATTTTTACACAATCATTATTTAAAATTATTGTGTGAGAAGAATTTTCAAGAAAAAGAACAGAGAAGGAAAATAGAAGAAAAAATTCAGTATATTATTTTCATACTCTCTTCTACGTACACGGCCACATATATATAGCTTAATTAAAATAACAATAAACATAAAAATAGAAAATACAGCCACTTCAACTAAGTGGCAAAATAATAAGAATCAAACTGCATCATGGAATAACAAAAGCAACATATTGTAGAATAATAGAAACAATAAAATAGCTGCAAAAGACCAAGTCCACTGGGGAGTGAACTTGGCATGGCCCATGCACGCACAAAAAGTGCTACTGCTGATTTTAGCATTGCCTTTCTTTTAAAATATCATTGTCCGCGAAGATGAAATTAGGATGGATTATTGCCAATTGCCAAGCATGAGTACTTAGCAGTTTCCTCCCCTTTCAAAGACCCATGTCTGCAGAGATGAATTCATGTTATGATCGCTTGTTTCTTCCAATGGAAAATAAGACAAGTCTTGAAGCATAAAAAGTTTTGGATGCTCACAACGATGGCCCGGAGCGAATTTCTCGTCACAATAATAACAAAATCCCTTTTCGTGTCTTTGACGTGCTTCTTGATTGGAGATTCGACGAAAATTTGATGGAGTCGTGAGAGAAACTTGATGATTCAGCGGTGGTCCTGACACACTAGCAGTAGGATTGCCACTCTCGTAGTTACTGATGTAGATTGAGAATTATAAGTTAGAGCTATCGCCTGCTAAAGCTGATTCTTCTCCTCAATTAATCGAGCCACGCCGATAGTTTGGGCTAAAGTTGCTGGGTGCTGAATCTTCACTTCTGAACGGATTTCATCTCGAAGTTCTGCAACGAAACAACCAACCAAAAAAATTTCAAGTAAGTTATCCACCTAGTAAAAGAGCTTTTCAAAAGCTTCTTGATAGGACCTGACAGTGGTGGTTTGCTGCAACCAGGTCAAAGCTTTTGATGAGTCCTCATAATCAGTTGGTCCAAAGCGAAAGAGAGCCGCTCGTGTTAATTCTGACCATGTTAGTGACCCCAAAACTTGGTTAGCCATCTGTGCCACTGCAGAGTGATTCCCTCCAAGTGGAAGGATGCTAATTGCACCTGTTGGTTAAATGGTATTCTTTGAAAATCAAAGTACTCATCTACTTTATAGATCCATCCAAAATGATCTTTTCCATCGAACTTAGGGAAAGATAGTTTGAGATGCGGATTGACGACTACTCTGTGGCTGTTGGAAGATTCTCCCGTAGCGAATGGGTTAATCTCGTTGGAGGTAGGACATAGATTTTGCGGGATCCGCAGTGTTTGAAGCTCTATCAGCACCTGTTGCAAGGTGTTAGCTATTTGGTCGAATCGGGTCTCATGGAGTGCTAAAGTCTCATTCATGTCGTTGAGGAATTTTATATTGGTCTTCCCTCGGATTTCCATAACCTAGCTCTGATACCAATTGTTAGAAAAATTTTCAAGAAGAAGAAATAGAGTAGAGAAATAGAAGAAGAAGATTCAATATATTATTTTCATACCCTCTCCTACCTACACGGCCACATATATATAGCCTAACTAAAATAACAATAAGCATAAAAACAGGGAATACAGCCCACTTCAACCAAGTGGCAAAATAATAAGAATCAAACTACATAATGGAATAACAAAAGCAACAGATCGTGGAATAATGGAAACAACAAAATAACTAATAAAATAACTGCAAGAGACCAAGTCTACTCCCCCGTGGACTCTGCATGGCCCATGCACGCACAAAGGGTGCTACTGCTGCTTCTAACATATTGTACTGAAATAATTATATTCATAAATAAAATAATATTATTAATAATAAAGTAATACAATTTATAAATGAATTAATATTATTCATAAATAAAATAATATTATCAAAATTTATGATGAAATAACTTTATCTGTAAATAAAGTAACACAATTTTTAATGAGGTAATATTTATATGTTACTTTGTTTATGAACAATATTACTTCATTTATATATAATGTTACCTCATTTATGAATATGATTATTTAAGTACAACAAATTTAGTAGTTATACTGTAGAAAGGCCCGTCCATATAGTATTTTACTTGGTTATCCAAAATGTAGACTTTGCAATATCGACTTATCTTTATGTCAAATTTTTTTACCTAATCTTGATGTGCTAAATATTAATGGTAAAATTTACAAACTTAAATTCTCATAAATATAGAAAGATTCATGTTGTGTTAATTTTAGTATTGTGTTATATCATGTCCGTATTTTATTATGTTTGTGTCAAAAAAATTTCATCCAAACTCTTTTATATTAAGCTTTTTTGTTGAAATATTGAAAAATATAAACCCTATAAAATATGGGCATGTTGGTGATGTAATAATGTGTCATGTTGCAGCTTGCAATTTGCTAAATCTACTAAAAATGTTTACTTTTCATACTAGATTTTTAGTTTATAATATATATATTAAAAAAATTAAATTCAACCAATTAATATTTACAATATCATGTAAATTCTACTGATAAATTAAATTAAAATTACATGCAACCTATTAATACTTATTATATCATATAGATTCTACTGGTGATAAATACATATAGTGACAAGTAAAAAAATTTTGTTTGTCTAATCCTACATAAGGACAATAATTCATTTATCATTTATATAAAAAGTAGTTTATCTTTATATTTAGATTATATTAATTAAATTATAATTTATTAATTTAACTTATTAATTTTTTAATATAATATTACATCATTTTTTACTTTGATGACAGATTAGATTAATTTAACTTATAAATCCATAAATTCAATTAGAAGCTTGATTAGCGGTTCTTGAAAGTTTGAAACACATAAAACCTCCTAATATGCGAAATCTGCCATCTGTGTGATATGTAGAACTAAAGTTTAAGTCTCCCAATTAACCAACTGATAAGTCTATATATATGGATCCAGGAACCTTAAGAATTAATAATGCATTTTTAAATCTTAATTTTAAAATGATCTAAATGCTACTAAATTAAATTTAATGGTACCCATGGTGTAGATTTGATATATATAACAAAGTGTATATTTGTAAAATAATACTAAAAGTACTAAATAGATCTATCAAAATATATACCAAATAGGATCTGTCCATATTTGATTGTCTTATGTTTGATTATATTTATCATCTCATAACTTACTTTTATCTATAACTTATATTTTATATTAATATGTTAACTAATTAATTTTTTTTTTAAAACAAAAGAGATTAGCTACGAAAAAATTACGGGACAAAATAAAAACCAGCTCAAGCTGGCTTTTAGGAGTCCAATTTAGTAGCAAAGAACCATGTAGACCCTTTTTAGCTGTTTAATATGCTGCCTGATTAATACTTCTAGGCACCAAAAGAAATCACAGGTAAAAAAAGACACATACGTGAATATGGAAGTTAAAGTTTAAATTTTAATAGTTTTATTTGGATTTTTCTTTTTCATTGCTACAGTACGAGAGGGAAAGAGTTTCCAGTGACATAAATTTTCTGTGTGGACTCCTACTGGATTAAAAAAAAATTTAAATTTGACTTACTTACTAGATAACTTCTGAATCTATGATCCTGCTATGGATATATTATTTTTTTATTAAACAAAAAGTTAAAAAAAAAGACACACAAGTTATAAATATCATGCTCCAAAGCATTGGTACTCCAAATTAACCAAACAAATTGATAAATATTTTATCTAGAAACTTATTTTTATAATAAAATTGAAAAGAATAAAGTTGGCGAGGAAAAAGAAAAAAGCGCCATGTAAATGAAATTGTTATTTATTTGTTTTGTCAAATTAAAAATTGAACTAATTTTAAAGATATCAATTTGTCCTGTCATCACTGATCTCCGCAAAGATCCATCTTTAATGGAGTTAGAAATCTTCAGTTAAATGGGATAAAAAAAATTTTGCCTTAGAAAATAATAAGAACAAGGATAATAAATATTACTTATATAATTACTTCGTATACATTTAATTCTAAAATTTATTTATTTTTTAATATTTTTTATAAATTAGTTTTTTAAAAAATTAATTACATTGTTGATACTGAATTATATTGAATATTACAAATTAATACATAATTTATTTTTAGCGTTGTAATACCCAACCGACTCAAAACCTTTAATACACTGCACCTATTTCAGTAAAAAAAATTCTTGTTACCCTCACGTGCATACGCGCATGAGGAACAGTTTAAGATGTAAATCATGTATTTTTACATTCTAACCCCTCAAACCTCTCTTATATTCGCATTTTTAAAAAAGAAAAGAAATTAGGGCAGAATATGGAGGATCTTCCTCCTAATTGCCGCGCGCGTGAGGAACAGCTTAAGGGGTAAATTCCGTATTTTCACATTCTAACCTCTCAAACCTCTCTTCAATTCGCATTTTTGGATCAAAATAAAGATAAAAATGGAGGATCTTCCTCCTAATTGCTCTTTGATCTCTTTAATCTCTCTCTAATTCCATACGCTAACTGAAGCCCTCAGCTTTGTTTCGGTAATGGATTGCTTGGTATTGCCAGATTTTGCATTGAGAAAGAGGTATGTGGGTTCGCGACTAGGATACAGGGCTCTGAAAAATGATGGGGTTGAGAAAGAGAATAGCAAGCTTTTGGTTGACACTTTTGTGTTCGAAGAGAACCCATTTAGGCTTTTGAGTTTTTGGTTTACCCTTTTGTGTTCAAAGAGAACCCATTTAATGTTTTGATGCAGGCAACGAATAATAAGATCAAGAAGAAAGAGATGATCAAATGTGTTGGCAATGGGGGTGGTGGTGAGAAGAAAATAGTTGTCTTTGTGGATTAGGGATGCGAATATGTTGTGATTGATGTATAATGATTGTTCTTCTTTGTGTTAATTTCTATGCTCAAGGTAATTAGTTATAGAAAGATGTTTACTGATTTGAGTTTGAAGTGTTTACTGATTTGAGTCCTAGCAGTCACCAGATGACTAATGTTGAGCATTACGTTTAGAAATCTCATTAATAAAACGAATATCCATTTGAAATATGCCGTTATAATTAATTGACTTTTGATTTTAATTTCATCTCAAAAATTTGATTAAAATACAATTTAATCTTTTTTTATTTTAAAATTATTATTAATTAGCGTATCAAATAGTTATTATTTTTTATTTCATTCATAATTTTTAAAATAATGCATCTAGGGATGCTATAGCTAATTGTGATTTTTGAAAACCTAGAAATTGAATTGAAATTAGTTAAATTTCAAAAGGTTCGGATTAAATATTCTCTTAATTTTTTAAATTAGTGTTTTTTTTTTTTTCTATCTTATAATTTCAATAAGCTAAAGTGAATCGAAATTCCTCATTAGAAAAGGTTTTTTTATTTATTTATATAAACTTACCAAAATTTGACTAGATATTATGCTGGATGATTTATAATATTTAATTAATTTAGTTTTAAATTTATTTATCTATTTATATTTAATTTATAAATAATAATATTTTATCACTTTTAATTTAATAAATATTTTAATACATGTAATATTAGTGTTTTATTTATTATTTTTATATGATTTTTCTTTTTCATCAGAAATTATTTTGCTTACGTGTCAACAGAGGAAAGGGACAAAGAATTTCAAAAATGTATTTCCAAAAGGAAATGATATAGAGGTGAGAAGTTGACGTAGAAAGTCTATTTCGAGGATGAAGAAACAAGTGGATTTGAACTTAACTCAAATGAATTAAGGTTTTCTATAGTAATTCTCATTAATCGAGCAAAACTCAGGAATTACAGGTATCAAAAACATATAAAATTCTCTACCCTAAAGGTAGAAGATGACTCCAGCTTTTAACTCCTCCATATTGAGGTTAAACGACACAGTTTTAAATAACTGAATTTGCCACGTCAGCCAACAACTTTAACTGACAGCTTAACAAATGTAAACACATATCATTAAAAAAAATAACCGTTAGAATGACATCGTTCTAATACAAAAAACACTCGCTAGCCTTAAACGACACCGTAACACTGACTCTTTTTGACCAATCAAAATAAAAGGCAGGCAACGGTAACAAAAACCTTATGACTACCAAAACGACACACTAAAAGCAAGAAACGCAGCAACGGTAATAAAAGAATTGCATCATCTTCATCATTCTTCTTAACTTTCAGAGAGCTCGACCTCGAGTGAGGAAGAGAGAGTTGGAGCAGCATCTGAGGGAAAATATTCAAATAAATCGGCAGCATTGAAAGTGTGAAAAATCTGATACTCTGGAGGCAGATCGACAATATAGGCATTGTCATTCAATTGACGAAGAATTGGGAAAGGACCAATTTTTTGTTTTGCAGCTTGTGACATGTACCTTCGGGGAACCACTCTCGACGAAGGAAAACCATAACGAGGTCACCCACATCAAAAACTTTCAATCGACGATGCTGATCAGCATCCTGTTTGTACTTGGTGTTGGCGGATTCAAGAGATTCGATGATTTGGCGGTGGATATCCGTGAAAATGGTGGCTAGGTGTTCAGCAGTAGCATGGGTGTTAGAGGGAGGGAAATTTAGGTCAGTGGTGAGGGAAGGTGGTTTGGTATAGACAATAGCAAAAGGGGAGAGACCAGTGGATCAATTTTGCATACAATTGTAAGCAAATTCGGCCTATGCAAGGGCTCCGTCCCACTATTTGGGGCGAAAACTCACTAAACAACGCAGCATGCTGCCCAGCATATGGTTAACCACCTCAATCTGTCCATCAGTTTGAGGATGATAGGCGCTGCTCAACTTAATAGTGGTTTGAAACATAAACCACAACGTTTTTTAAAAATGACTCATAAATTTGACATCCCTATCAGATGTGATGGTCTGGGGGATGCCGTGAAGGCGAACCACCTCTCGAAAGAAAAAATTGGGCCATGTGGGATGCATCATTGGTCTTTCTACAAGGGAGAAAATGGGTCATCTTCGAGAATCTGTCAACAACTACTAAAATAGAGTCAAATTGTCGTTGAGTGCGAGGGAGGCCAAGGACGAAGTCCATGGACATGTCTTCCCAGATATGCTTGGGAACAGGAAGGTAAGAGTAGAGTCCAGTGTTTTAAGAGTGGCCTTTGGCTTGTTGACACACTGCACATCGCTGCACGAAGTGAGCCACATCGCGTTTGAGGTGGGGCCAATAAAATTTGGCTTCTAACATCAAAATCGTCTTGTCACGGCCTATGTGAGTTGACAAACCACCAGCGTGATGCTCATGGATCAGTTGTAGCCGAAGGGAACCTTGTGGAATACATAGCAGAGGTCCACGAAATAAGAAACCATCATGGATATGAAACGGGCCGTTGTTATCAAGTGTGAGACATTTAAGCCAAATAGAGCCAAAATCGGGATCCCCAGCATACAAATCCTTGAGAGTGTTAAAAGAAATGACTTGGGTTTGCAACGTGTGGGAAAGTTTCACTCTTCGATTGAAGGCATCGGCAACTTTGTTCAGAGAGCCAGCCTTATGCTTGAAGACATAAGGAAATTTTTGAATTGTTTCAATCCACCGAGCATGAGCTGGTTCAATCCGTTTTTGAGACTAAAGGAATTGGAGGTCTTTGTCATCACTGTGGATGATGAATTGCTTGGAGATGAGGTAGTGTTCTCAGTGTTTGAAGGCTCGGACTAAAGCATACAGCTCTTGAACATAAGTGGACCAGCGTTGCCGTGCTTCACTTAATTTTTCACTAAAAAATTCGATGGGCTTCCCTTCTTGCATGAGAACAGCGCCAATGCCAACTTTGGATGCATCGGTCTCGAGCTCAAAGACTTTGTTGAAATCTGGAAGTGCCAACATAGGGGCGGTGATAAGTTTTGACTTGAGAGTTTGAAAGCTTTGTTGTTGAGGTTCTGCCCACTGAAACTTCCCTTTTTTTAGGTAGTTTGTAATAGGTCCCATGAGTGTGGTGAATCCTTTGATAAACTGATGATTAAAAGTTGCCAACCCATGGAAGCTGCGAACCTCAGTGATGGAGGTTGGAGTTGGTCATTCCTGAATGGCTTTGACCTTAGCTAGATCGATTTTGATACCCTGTTTGTTGATGATGAAACCTAGAAACAGCAGCTCCTCACGCAGGAAATTACATTTGGTTAAATTGAGATAGAGCTGATTTTGTTCCAGGGTTTTGAACACGAGCTCGATGTGTGTCATGTGGTCTGTTGCAACTTTACTATAGATAAGAATATCGTCAAAATAAACAACAACAAACTTACCAAGGAAAGGTTGTAGGATGTCACTCATAAATCTCGTGAAAGTGCTCGGGGCATTGCAGAGGCCAAATGGCATGACTTGCCATTCAAATAAGCCCTCAGGGGTTTTAAAGGCAATCTTCCACTCATCTCAAGGTTTGAGACGTATTTGGTGATAACCACTGCGCAAGTCAAGCTTGGTAAACAACTTAGAACCACTGAGCTTGTCAAGTAGATCTTCCAACCGAGGGATAGGGAAGTTGTACTTGACAGTAATTTTGTTGACATCCCTGTTGTCAACACACATGCGCCATGTTCCATCTTTCTTGGGCACCAAAAGGGCTGGCACAGCACAAGGGCTGAGGCTAACTTTGAACAATTGTTTCTTCAGCAAGTCTTCAATGATGTTCTGAAGGAGTTTGGTTTCTGTGGGATTCATTCGGTAGTGAGGTAAGTTTGGAATTTTGGCTCAAGGGTGAAAGTCAATGTGGTGTTGGATTGATCTCAGAAGAGGTAGGGTATCAGGGAGGTCTTTTGGAGCAATGGTGTGGTACTTTTGTAAAAGTTCAGTGATGGGATTTGGCAAGGTTGTAGGGAGAGAATGAGTTGTAGTGCCAATGGTTGCAGTAAAAAGGATTGCATATAGTTGAGGGTTGGATCTGTGTTCTTTTTGAAATTGTGGGCCAGTAACAGTGAAAACAATAAACTTAGTAGGAGGGGAAAATGTGGTGGTTATGTGGGAGTGGGTAGGGGAGTGGAGTGAAAGAGACAAGAGGTGACTTGCTAGGGAGAAGTACAATTTTCTTACCATGCCAATGAAAAGTGTATGTGTTGTCTTGTCCATTATGGAGTGTGCTCTTGTCAAACTGCCAAGGATGTCCCCAAAGGATATGGCAGGCATCCATGTCTAAAGTGTCACAAAGGATGTCATCCTTGTAATGCTTCCCGATGCTCAAAGTGACTTTACACAACTCAGTAACCTTAAGTTCACAATTTTTTTTAACCCAGCCTACAGAATATTGGTTAGGATGGGGCATAGTATGCAGTTTGAGCAGCCTCACCAAGGTCTTGGAGACAATGTTTTCACTGTCCACAATAATATCACACACTTTACCCTCAATGGTGCATTTAGTTCTGAATATAGCATTTCGTTGATTACATTGTGTTTGTCTGGGGGTGAGCATGAGTTTCTGAACAATGCCCACCAAAGGGATGCCACTGTCTTCGACCACATATTCTACATCATCGTCAATCTGATGGTTGTCATTTGCTTCAGAATCATCAAAGTCACTGGTAAAGTCATTGTGCATGACACAATTCACCTGCCATCGCTGAGGGCATTCATTAGACTTATGCCCTGGTTGGTTGCACCGGTAACACTTTATAGGGTTGGGTTTGCCATAAGGGTTAGGTGGTCTAGGATTGGCATTTGGGGGTCGGATGTAGAACTTGTTGGAACTGTCAGATGAGTTAATGGGAGAGAAATGGGTGGTATGGTTTAGTTGAAATTTGGGTGAAGGGGTATCAGGTTTAGAGGTCCACTTGAGAGGACCACGAGTAGGTCTCAAGGCTTGTCTCTCAACTTTGTTAGCTAGACTAATAGCTTCATCAAGCTTCCATATGTTTTGCAATTCCAATTTCTCTTAGATTGAAGGGACTAGACCTGCCAGGTACCTGACCACAAGTTGTTATGTAGTTTCGTTTAGATTATTGCAAGCACTAAACTGTCAGAACTCCTCAGTGTATGCCTCGACATTCCGACCACCCTGCGTGCATTGGTGATAACGTTGAAACAGGATTTTGTTATAGTCATGTGGTAAGAAACGGGCTTGCATTTTCTGTCTCATTTTTGGCCAAGTGTGGATGGTTTGTTTCCCTTGCCGTCGCCGATTAGCATTTAATTGGTCCCACCAAGCATTAGCATCCCCTTTGAGGCAATAGGTAACCAGCTTAGTTCGTCGGTCTTTAGGAATCATCATATAATCAAAGAAAACCTCAACCAAGCTCAACAAATCCAGAAATTCCTCAATGCCCAGTTGTCCATCAAACATCTGTATTTCCACTTTCATTTTAAAACCAAAAGTATCAAAAGGGTGGTTGTACCTGTTTAGAGTGCCAAAAGGATGAGGTGGTTGTTGGGGACATTCAAGAAACTCAGGGTTATCATCAAAATCGGAATCAGAGGTGGGGGTAACAGGTCGAGGTCGACTTTAATGAATCGGATCTGTGTGAGTTGGGGGACGAGGACGATTTGGAAATGGAGTATGTGTTGTTTCCAGATCCATAGGAATAGGTCGACGAGATGTATGTGAAAACTGAGGGGTTGGTAGCTGAACACGAGGGTCCTCTGGTGTTGGCAGACTACCGGGGCCCAAGTTCACTGTGCCATTGGTTAGAATGGTACAAAGCTTCGTAATCTGTTGAGTAAGATTATCGAGCTTCTGATCCATACTCACCATGGTCGCCTGTAAGGCCTTCACACTCTGAAGCTCATCAGAAGTGCAGTTGTTTCCTTCACTGGAAGTAGACATCACAGGGTCGGAAAAAAAAACTCCAGGCTCTGATACCAACTGACGTAGAAAGTCTATTTCGAGGATGAAGAAACAAATGGATTTGAACTTAACTCAATTGAATTAAGGTTTTCTGCAGTAATTCTCATTAATCGAGCAAAACTCAGGAATTACAAGTATCAAAAACATATAAAATTCTCTACCTTGAAGGTAGAAGATGACTCCAGCTTTTAACTCCTCCATATTGAGGCTAAACAACACAGTTTGAAATAATTGAATTTGCTACGTCAGCCAACAACTTTAACTGACAGCTTAACAAACGTAAACACAAATCATTAAAAGAAATAACTGTTAGAACGACATCATTCTAATATAAAAAACACTCGCCAGCCTTAAACGACACCGTAACACTGACTCTCTTTGGCCCATCAAAATAAAAGGCAGGCAACGGTAACAAAATCCTTATGACTACCAAAACGACACACTAAAAGCAAGAAACGCAGCAACGGTAATAAAAGGATTGCATCATCTTCATCAGAAGTCCAAAGAAGTTCAGAACACGTGGCAAACAAACAAAGCAACACCAGAGTTCGTTGGTTGTCCAAAAAACCGAATATAAACAAAGTGAATGCCTTAGCTTTCTCCGCTCCACTGTTACTACTTTTCTTCTTCACTCTCTCTATCTCAAACCCTTTGCACTGACTGATTACCAGCTCCGACCCAGTTTCTCTCTTGCCACCAAATTGCTTTTCCAAGATCAAGAAACGATTTTTGAGATTGTTTTTGAAATTTTTTATTCCTACTGTTATTTTGTTTTTGTTCTGTATTTGTGTTTATGGCTCTTCATTCAACGGCTTTCTGCATCGGTACTGGTGTGACTTCGTTCCCTAGAAATTCATTGAGTTTTGGTCACCGAACTGTGAGAGCCTCGGGGTTTTCGACTCCACCATTTGCTTCGTTTCCCAGATTGAATGTGCGAGGTATATTCTAGTTTTTGCAAGCTCAACTGAGAATAGGAATGGGTTTAATTTGTTTGTTTGTTATATGATTTCTGCTTCTTTGTTGATAGGTTATGGAATAAATAAATTGATTTTGTATTTGTTTAAATTGAGGCGCTTTCAGTTTTCCATTGAGATTTGGTGGAGTTTAACGAGCTATATAATGTGTTTAAGTTGGTACTATGATGTGCATAATTTCCTCCACATTGTAAAATTACCCTTTTAAATGATAAATTTTTGTTCAGAATGGTTTTGTACTTTTGTTTGTGGGTATCATGTAGGTTCGCATAGGTCTGCACCATTGCAGCCTATTTAGCTTTATAAATAACAGACCCAGATAATGATACTAGTCTTATCAGTAAAAATTAAATGTTATGAACAATATCAAAATGAGTTTTCAAATTTTCTTCTGCAACATTGTAGTAAAATACATTAAATGTGAAGGTCTATATGGTAAAAGATTGTATAAATATTATAAATATAACCATTTTGTTACCAAAAAAAAAAGTATAAATATAACCATTTAATTATTTGAATGTGTCTTTTAAATAGTTGCTCTATTCCACTTTTGGCATATCCTTCTAATACGCGGTTGAGTCAAAGGTCGAAAGTCATGTGAGTTGCCACTAACTCGATGTACTTGTTCACGATAAATGATCTTTGCAATGAATAGAATAGTGATCATTATTAGTTTATTACCATGAACTTGTAGTCATCTTCTTAATTTAGTATTCATATTTCTTTCGTCATTAAAAATGAACATTTTTTTCCTCCTTGTTTATATTCTTGTTTTAGGCAAAGCATTTCCAGGAGATGGGGTGCCTGAAACAAAGGAATCACCACATGTGGTTTGTTTGGGGGAAATGCTGATTGATTTTGTCCCAACTGTCAATGGACTTTCATTGGCCGAATCACCTGCATTTAAGAAAGCTCCAGGAGGAGCACCTGCTAATGTTGCTGTTGGCATTGCTCGTCTAGGTGGTTCATCTGCTTTTATTGGGAAGGTACTGTTTTAGATATCTACATTCATTCTCTTTTTGTTCATGGTTTCATTAAAAAAATGGCAGAGCAGCACCTCTACTATTCTTGAGAAATGCTTATAAACACTGCCAATTTCAATAGATGGCTTTGTGAAGGACATCAGAGAAAAATTCTTTAAACAAGTTCTGACTGTGAACTGGATTGAGGGTTGATCCTATTTGTTCAGTCAAACAGCATAATGAGTGTCATGGATAAAGAGGCAAAATTGTCTATGCTAATTTTTTTTCCGTTCTTATGATGCAAAACATTTGACATGGACCGAATGAGTGTCATGGTTAACTGTATGCCTTTATGTTCAATCTGATTGAGCATTGTCTGGTTCTTGCCTTTCTCATTTTTCTTTATGCTGCGGAAGAAACCAAATGCATAATGTATTGTAAATTTCTAAATCACAAAATCAATTAGATACGTTCATCATGTAATTATGTTATTATTATTGGTAGATGAGAATGAAACTTAATTTTCTTGACAATGGAAATGTTCTGATCAGGACAGAACCACTTATGACATCTTCTTCTCTTAGCTAAACTTGCCTCATAGATTAGGCCCTTGTCTTATAGTATCACATACTGATTGTTCAAATGCTTTGTAATAGAAGCAAATTGAAAGTTAGGAATTGAAACCTCAATACTAAGCTTTAAGTGTACGGTGTACCCAATACCCTGTTTAAATTTTAAGCACATTTCTTGGAAGCTTTCAGTCTTAAAGCATAGAACCTGCTAAGTTGTTAAATACAATTGGTCAATGGATAATGTGTTAATTTCAACTTTCATCTGATTTGATAGGAAAGCAAGTTTGTGATTAATGGGAGAACACAATGTCAGATCCACTGCTATGGTATGAATAGTTATACCCCATTGACTTACTTTATCTACGAGAAAATATCTTTGAACTAGTTGAGCCTTTTCTGGTCATAACAGTAGAAATATCATGTCATTCCTAAGATGCTTTGCTTGGAATCTGCTATAGTGATCAACGAAAAATTAGTATTATTTTATCGAAATCATAATTTCTTATTGCTAATATCTCTTAATCATATTGTATTATACGTAGCTGGTCAGTTAATTTTCAGGTTCATACAACTTATCCTCATAGCAATAAAAAGAAAATGAAAATCCAAGTGTATCTCAATAATTGACCTATCTGATAATATCTTATTTGTCCAACCATAGTACTTATAATTGGAACCATTCATATCTATCATAGTAACCAATGATTGTCATCATTTGTGTCCATAACAGTAGTTGGTGAATGGAAACACTCATAACATTGTGGTCAGGGATGTGAATGCTAATGTAAGTTTTGATGGGCTTTCTGTATGACTGTAACCTTCAAGCTAGGATTTTCCTCCTAGATTTTGTTCACTCTGGTTAGAAATCGTGTCTCTTATACATATTCAATCATTCATAATTTATGTAAAATTCCACAACTTGGATGAATTGAGAATTTGAGATGTGTATTTTCTACTTGTCAAAAAGAAAGAAAAGCGGTTCTATGCTGTATGTGATCTGATCTCCTGATGTCTATGCAATGTTTACAGGTTGGTGAAGATGAATTTGGATACATGCTTGCTGATATATTGAAGAATAACAATGTAAATAATGAAGGCTTGCGTTTTGATCCTGGTGCACGAACTGCTTTAGCATTTGTTACACTGAAGAAAAATGGGGAACGTGAGTTCATGTTTTATCGTAATCCAAGTGCTGATATGTTGCTTCGGGAAGAGGAACTTGATTTTGATTTGATTAGGAAGGTATGCTATAATTGCTATTCATCGTATGTTTGAAACCAAATCAATTTGATTGTGAAGGGATTAAAGAAACAGAATATATGAAAGTTTTGTTATACAGGGACTGAATTCAATTAGTAGTAACTATACCTTTTACTAGTAAGTGGTCTGTTTCTACTTTTGGTGGTCATTTTATGGTGTACTAGTGTCATGGGCATGTTTAACTATCAATGAAACTTCAATAGGTGTAACATAAAATGGACACAACACATATCTATAAAGGCAATGTCTAGAAAACATGTATTTCACAACATGGTAAATTTAAACTATTTGGTTCAAGCAGCTGTTGTAGCGGCTACAACTTACCATTCATTGCAATTAGTCATAATCAATGTCATGCAAAAAGGACAATCAAAATTTTATACTTCGGATTTGTATATCATGTAGACATCGAGTTGGCAACCAGCATTTGCATCTCCAGATTTTTCGTCTTTCTGTCTATCTATTACGTATATGAATGTATATGGTGGTTTTCTTGCAAGACTGAATTCACCATTTCTGTCACTTCTTTTCCATGCTGGTATTGGATACATTTTTTGTCTGTCCCCTTAAATAGGTTGCTATAATTTCTTCAAGTTTTCACTATTTCATGTTTTTCTTTGACTTGTTGAGTTCAATTTTTGACTATTTGGTAAAATCTGTTTTCATCCTATGACAGGCAAAAATCTTTCATTACGGTTCCATAAGTCTTATTACAGAACCATGCAAGTCAGCCCACATTGCTGCAACAAAAGCTGCAAAGGATGCTGGTGTGGTCGTGTCCTATGATCCCAACCTGAGGCTTCCATTGTGGCCTTCCGCAGAGAGTGCCAGAGAAGGAATTTTGAGTATATGGGAAGCTGCTGATATTATAAAGGTGGTAAACCTTCAAAGCATAAATAATGTACAATAGATCCATATTTGATTTTTGTGTCCCTTTTCTAGAAAGCAGATGTACAAGGCAGTGCTAAAGTGCATGGAGTACTTCTGATGATTGCAGTTAAATAAACTTTCAGATAAGTAAAGAAGAGGTTTCTTTTCTGACAAAAGGAGAAGATCCATTTGATGAAACTGTCGTTCGCAAATTGTATCATTCAAATCTTAAATTGCTGCTTGTCACCGAGGGCCCAGATGGTTGCAGATATTACACCAAGGTGAGCCCCCTCATATGTCTGTTTTTATGTGCATTGCATTCGTTTAAGATGTTCTTGTATTATTATTTTTTATTAATGAAGATTTATCTTCTATGCTTACTGGACTGAAAAATAAAAAAGAGGTCGCTCTTTTTCTTTCTTCTTTCCTTTTTGGTATTCTAAGCTTCCATTGGTGGAGAGATTCAGATATATGTCTCCAATTTACAAAAATTTGACACCTACTGCTGCTATTTGTCCCATCTTTTCCAAGAGAAGTAAAAACCATAAAAATAGTGAAAGCATCTTCATTGAGATTCTACCATCTAACTTCATTTTCTTGGATCCTTTTCTTTGAAATATTTATGGGCAATCCTATTGGAAATGTATTGATTAAAGTGTAATGGCCAACTGGCCTATTGGCTCTCTCTCAAAAGTGCTAGCCAAGTTGCTTTGAGGTCCTAAGTCCACCATTATATGCCACACTAGGACGTCATCTATGGCCAATGTAGGACTTTTAACCTCAGTACCTTGTATTGAGCCCCAAAACCTGGGGTTCTACGTAAAGATTAAACAAGTTCATGTCAGATTATTTTGTCTGTTCATGGCATCTTGTCTATCCATTTTCTGGGAAAACATTAAGTGCCATAAATCTTATACAGTTGAGTTTTCTAAGATGTTCGTTTTCTAGATAATTGCTTCAGCAGCAGACATGCATGTTGGAAATAATGATCCTGTTGTTTTAGTGATTGCGAATGTGTAACCAAGAAAATGTTTTTCCAGGATTTCAGTGGTAGAGTGAAGGGCTTCAAGGTAGATGCCATAGACACCACTGGTGCTGGGGATGCATTTGTAGCTGGAATACTATCACAACTAGCAGTTGACCTCTCCTTGCTTCAGGTAACTGCATTTGAGCTCAAGTTTCATAATTAGACTTTTTTCATTTTCAACTTAATGCGTACATCATGTCTGAGCTTTGATCGGGAGGTGTTTGACAATGTCTTACTCTACATGTGTGATACTTGGATTTGTTTTTTCAAATGCACAATATCATGAAAAGCTCTTGCATACTGGAAATCCAATTTACATGGACAGAGCTAAAACAACAATGCTGCCTGGTTTGTTTGTTTGTTTGTTTTTTTATTTTTATTTTTAAAGAAAAAAAAGAAATTAGCATTCATTAACCCTAGAAAATTCACTCTTGATTTTGTCAATTATTTGCAATAGTTTCGGTGAGATTCCAATAACCTGTCTTGTTCATAGCATGTTTCATTTTAAAACATAGATCCAAAATCTATAGTTTCTGATTCCGGATTTATTAGTTTGGAATGTTGGTCTTTTCAATCAGCATATTCAGCTTTCTTTAGCAACAATTTATTCACACCTGCCAACTCAACGAGATGTGTTTTTCTTATTTCGATTTTAACTTATAGAAAGAGGACAGACTGAGAGATGCTCTGAAATTTGCTAATGCTTGTGGTGCATTGACTGTGATGGAGAGAGGTGCAATTCCAGCTTTGCCAACTAAAGAAGCTGTGCTGAATGCCTTGCTCAAATCTGTAGCCTAAATTTACAAGACAATCAGTATACTGCTGTCCATTTTCCAGATAGATAGTTAAAACAGCGACGGAAATCCAGTGAGAATAAAAAATAAAATTATTTGAATAATTTTTGTTCTGTTCAGATCATGTTGTTGTTAGATAAATACTTAAACTCGCTGCTGTCGTTACTCGGATCGGAATAATTTAACCATTCTTGTCTTGATGAGTAATTGTTTATGTTCATGAATCAAGGGGACTACATGTACTATTCCACATGA
Organism: Ochetophila trinervis; assembly: GCA_003254975.1. Lineage (NCBI taxonomy): Eukaryota > Viridiplantae > Streptophyta > Magnoliopsida > Rosales > Rhamnaceae > Ochetophila > Ochetophila trinervis. The sequence goes on from QANX01006758.1 coordinate 57,862, forward strand.
AATACTTAAGTGGGACGAGTGTATAGGATGTCCATTGCACATTCATGTATGAGGTCTATATGCATGTGAGACGGGTGCCCTATATGTCCATCCTACCAAAACTTTTCTTCTATTCCACGAAGTTTTATCCAAAAAAGCTAATCCATTTTTAAGATAATGCCGGAAATCAAGTTCTGGCTTAGGTCATTAGACAATGTGTATTAGAGATAAAATATAAAAAAAAAAGAAAAATTAATGATTCGCATTCTATCAGTTTAAATTTTTGAAATTAATGATAATTCAATATAGTATCAGTTTATCAAAGTTAAAGTTTGAGAAGTTTTTGATTCAAAATTCAATAAGTTTATCAAAAAATTTAAAAAATAAAAATACAACGACTAAAAAATGAGCTTAAAAAATATCAGATCAAAAATACACATAAGAATATGCGAGGTTAAAGATAAAGTGGTGTTGTTAGGTTTTAGGATACTAAATTTATTAGCCAATGAAGATTTCAATGGTTCAATTACATTCATGATGCCAAGGCTCAATTGTCCATTTTATATTTATTTATTTATTTTATTTAGTTGAAACTGATAACTATGGTCCTAAAATAAATATTAATTATAGTAATGGCTGGTATTATTTATCAATAAATTGATTTTTACACAGTTCCATAACAATTATGTACTCCCCTGAGTCCCATCCAAATTTTTTTTTTATCAAACACAAGATTATAAAAGCAAATCTATACTTTTACCATTTGAAAAAGTCATACAGCAATTAGACTATCTTATAAAAGTAAAGCTTTTTGGTTTTAATATATTTAGCATTTTCAAACATTTCCTCTATGTTGGAAAATGGGTGGATAAAATCCAACACATGGAATTCGGAATTTCATAGTTGAATGTTGAATGTTTCATTAGGCAATGCCAAAAACACCGAGTTTAAAGCACAACCTTTTACCTTGAAGAAAACCATGTCTATAAAAAACCAAACACTTCAATCTCACTGCATCACAAATATTTGAATCCAGCAACAAACAATGGCTGATGATCCAAAAGATAAGGAAGAGCGTGACCGCATTTTCAAGCGCTTCGACAGCAATGGCGACGGGAAAATCTCGGCTCAGGAGTTAGGTGAGTCATTGAAAACACTAGGGTCGGTCACCGCCGACGAGGTGAGACGTATGATGGCTGAGATTGACACGGATGGAGACGGATTCATTTCATACCAGGAGTTCACAGATTTCGCCTGTGCTAACCGTGGATTGATTAAAGATGTTGCCAAGATCTTCTAATAGCTTTAACAAACCATATTTTGTGTTTTTTGTTTTTATTCCTCTTTAAGACTGTTCTTGTGTAAGCTATTTTTTTGTAATGTTGATTGATTTGCATGCCGACAAAAGGTACACTGTCCATAGCAGTTGTTTGGGATTTTTTCTCATTATAGAAATGTTTTTGGGATTTGAAATGTTGCTTTCTTGGTTTTTCTCCCTACTTTTTAAAATGATTTGTTTAATATGCCTAAAAGTGACTTCTGAATTTGCTTTTCCATTATATACATACTATGGCTGATATATATTATTATATTATGTACATGTATATCATACTATTTTATATGTATTCAAGATTACATATTATACAACATATATACATATATGGGTAGTTGGTATCTCGGTCGAGTTGTGCTGGAAACCATGCAAACTTCAAATTCTGTGTTATGACTCATGACACTTTGAGTCACGAGTACAAAAGTCTTTTGCTTCATGCCTTTGTCGCATTGGTATTTATTTTTTCCCTCAATATATACGTATATATATAAATATATATATATAGTGATTTTATCAAACTACTACCTATATGCTCGGATTATAACTACCAAAAAATAAAATGTTCGACATAAAATTAGAAATTCTTTAATTATCCTATATAAAATGCATATTTTCAGCTGAAAATCTTGAAAGCCAGTACTTTGTTCATACTATTCTTTTAAATACATGAGTGCTACTAAAATTATATTAATGTGCAAATTCAAGGACTACTAGTAAACAAAAAGTTCATCCATTTCAATGGGAATAGATACCCAAAACTTAAATATGCAAATCTATTACACTTTTCCCTNGAGTGCTACTAAAATTATATTAATGTGCAAATTCAAGGACTACTAGTAAACAAAAAGTTCATCCATTTCAATGGGAATAGATACCCAAAACTTAAATATGCAAATCTATTACACTTTTCCCTCTGAGAAACAGAGGCAGGCAAAAACCCATAATATGTACACCAAAATCACGATTCCTATTCCTATTTACAATTTCAACATGTTTTCAGTTTCTATCACTCTTTTCAAGCAAGCAACACAATGAAATCCAAGTAAAAAGAAGAAGAAGAAGAAGAAACTATTCAAAGTCGAAAAATATTCCATGATTCAGCGGCAGTAAAGGTGATCATCATCCTCAAACTCTGAAACTCCTAGCATAGCCAAAGCTAAGTGACTCTTCATCTCAGTATTTGTTTGTTGTAATTGAGGGCAACAATCAATAACACATCCATTCCCTACAAAACTAGATTTCTTTCTTTTAGAGAAAACAGGTTCTTCTTCACCTTTTAGTATTGCATTTATCTCACAAATGCCCGGCCTACTAGATTCTTCACTGGTTATGCAGGCAGCTGCAGCTTCAACCATCCGACCTATCTGGTTTGAATATCTCAAATTGCATTTGAGCCGCGGATCAAGTAACTCTCCAATGGCTCCTTTCCCTTTATGCAAGAGGGGTTTTGCCTACAAGAATGTCAAAATGAGATAATTTTATATTGTGTTTTAGTGGTAATAGTTAACAACATAGGTATAATTAGACAATTAAAAGAAGTAAGACAAGCCTACATTTACCCCAATGAAATAAAGCTATTGTCCTTCATCTCGTAAAATCATATGCTATCGATGAATAAAGAAAAAATTACAAACAACTACTCCCATAGGTAGTTTCCATTATTATGTACCTCTTTTTATGGTTATGACTCAAGTGCCAGAAGTAGATGCCTCATTTTGAATCTAATTTTTCTTTTGGAAAACAGCCCTAAATATCTATAATCAATAGTGGCTATCCAATTTTTATGGGTTTGTTTGTTTGCAATGGGAATATATTCAATTATACAAACATAAGAGCTGACATTTGACCAAATATGCATGTGCATATGATAGTAAGTCAAGTTATAGAGGTTTTCTAGGCATCTAATTATAATTTCCAAAAGTTTGAGAGAATCTGTTTGAAACTATTAGTACTCAAATAAGGCATCTAATTTTACTTTTCTCCTAGAAAACGACCCTCGTGACTTTCTGCTTTAATAGTATTGATGGAACACCAACCATCTCAAAATCCTGTTCTGAGGTTAATTATTTTCCATTGTTAAATATTTTCAGTGCTAATATATATGTTGTAAAGCTATTTTCATATATTCCATATAGACAGGGAAATGAAGTTTGGTTCACATGATGGATAACATCACATACAAAAATCCAAACGAATTTTGGAAAAGCATGTCATATAAAAGATTCCTTAGTGTTTAATATCCATTACTGAGAACAGTATCTGCCAATTTGAGTGGCTAATCTAATAGAGCTAGTAAATTTTGGAGCATTTCCTTTACAACTATGAAACAGAAACTATCACAAGGAATATATAAAGAATGTAAATCTAGAAAGAATGCTATTATTTAACTAATTAGAGTAAAAAAAAAAAGCTAAATACAACTACAATAACAGAGAACATTGACATACCCATAATACCAAATTCTCCTCTCCTTGTGGTCTTCTAGCTTCAATTGGCTTTCGGCCAGTTATCAATTCCAATAACACTACCCCAAAAGCATAGACATCAGTTTTGTCCGATACTTTCCCATGCTGGAAATACTCAGGAGCCAAGTAACTGTGTAGGTAATATATCTTTAATTATGTTAGGACCAAAAAACGAATATTCTTTTCTTTTCTTTTTTCCGATTATATTTCATTTTATCTCCTACAAGTTTCCTCGAAAATCATACCCAAATGTTCCTTTCACAGTTTTGCAGAGGAAAGGGATTGATGGTGCAGAAGTCCATGTAGCTAATCCAAAATCACATAACTGCAACCAGAGTTATTAAAATACAGACCATCAATATTGTGCTGTGCAGGGAACTGAGTCGGTTGAACATAAAACTATTTCACAATATCTATATATATATTATACTGAAAACCAGAATGAAATTCATAAACAAATGCTCAATTTTTTTATTTTTTATTTTTACCTTGGGTGTTTTCTTGGAAGAAAGAAGAATATTTGATGGTTTAATATCTCTATGAACAACACATCTTTCAGTTCCATTATGCAAATATGCTACTGCCTCAGCAATCCCAATGGCAACCTTGTACCTTACAGACCAAGGAAGTATTGCAGTGCCCTTTATTCCCCTCTTTTTCTCTGCAGAAATGATTCAAACTTCAGCTAATTTCACATAAAAATCCTTGCCCAAAAACCGAAAAATGGAAAACATACCGTGCAAATGGCGCTCCAAGCTTCCACCAGAGACATACTTATACACCAAAAACAAGCCCTCCTCTGGATCTATACAAAAACCCACAAGAGGAACAACATTTGGGTTGTGTAGAGAGCTAGCAATCATCAATTCTCTACAAAATGCTTTTGCAGATTCCTTATCTTCCTTGTCCAACCGCTTAATCGCTACAGTTGTCCTCAAAAGCCCAACTCTCCCTCGGAAAACACAGCTCAAAGCACCTCTTCCCAAAACTCTGCCTAGCAAAAACAACAAAACTCATGAATTTTTTTTCCATGCAAAAAGAATAAAAGATTGAAAATTAACACAAACAAAAGCATACCCATTAACATACCTTTGGAGAAATTACGAGTAGCGGATAGAATTTCTCCATAGCCGAATCTCACCAGAGTATTAGCCACTGGAGATATACTCCTCTCAAGCGACTCAATCCTACGCCATTTCAGTTCCCGAGCTCGAGACTCGCACACCCCATTGTCCAGATTGACCATCAGAACCGTTGCAGCGGTGGAGGAGCTCATGTTCATGGATTCAAGCTCAACCTGAGAGCAGAAACTGAACCTGAAAGACGAGTGAACCGACTGTGGGTCAGCATTTGTGAGCTCTGCACCACACCCACCAGACTCTGCTAGCAACCAAGCCTTGTTATGCTCCAAATTCTTATTCTTGCTGTTGTTTCCATTGTCATTGTTGTCACCTTCGCTGTGATTCTTGTTGTCGGAGCTTCGCCGCCGGCGAGGAGGACGAACACAGGCAAAGCCAAGTTCCCAAATCATCTTCCTCAAAATGGTTTTGATTTTAAGCTCATTATGGTCACAGTAATAATCTGTAACTACAGAAGAGGAAGAGGAAGAAAAAGAAGAAGAGTTTGGAGCATTTGTTGTGGGATTAGGAGGCTCTCTTGAGTGAAAGTGAGCACCTTGGGAGAAACCCATTTTTGAAGCAGATCTCTATGAGCTTTTGCACAGAAACCCAGAAACCCAAAAGGAGAGAGAAGGAAGATAAAAGTAGAGAGCGAGAGAGGCTAGACAAAAAAAAAAAAAAAGGGAAAGCTACTTTGCTTGCAGGGTGGGAGAGAATTTTTCAATAGGACAGAGAGAGAGAGAGAGAGTATAGTGGAAGATGGGCTATATAAATAAATTATTAAATGAATAAATAAAATTTGACTTAAGCAATGTTTGGGATTAAATATTTTATCCAAAAATAAAAATAAAATATGTTTTGGGATTAAAGTTGGGTAAGGTGAAATTTTCTTTTGGGAGTTATGGAGTCACAATTGCTTTTTGGTTAGAATGGCATTATTCTAAGAAGATAGAGGGAGAGCCTGAATTGATTCTGATAGATATGTAAGAGATTCCTACTGTTGAGCACAATGTAGCCAACAAGAACCCACAAAAACCAACAAAGCTATCTAATGTGAATAATTTGGACATATACACTGCCACACCAAAAAGAATATGAGGAGAGAGAGGAAAGAGGAGAGAGAAAGGTAAAAAGAGAACCTCAAAGGAGGAGGTTTGATGGGATTTTTCATATTGGGACTATGAAATTTAAGAATGATGGTTAAACACCCAATTAAGAGTATAATGATGGAGTAGTGAAGGTTTTGTGGGATAAATTAGAAAGGATTAAAATAATGACCAAATGATGTCTGGGGCTTGTTTGGTATTTTGTATAAGGAAGCATAGTTAAGTATTATTTAGTTATACTTTGTTTGGTGAATACAACGTATTATATTAAATAATACAATTTTACATTTTTAATACAAGTTTTGATGTATCAGTAATAC